>CM064529.1:26841399-27111399 GCA_032716605.1 Paralithodes platypus | reverse complement strand
AAGCAATTCGAGGGAAGTGAATTCCAAAGAGTAGTAGCTCTGGGGATAAATGAATTCTGATAAGCAGAAGTTCTGCATTGTGGAGGAGAAAGTGTAAATTAATGGGCGCTCTCAGCTGCCCTAGTTCTACGGGGAAAGATGTGGAGAGGCGGCACAATTGAAGCAAGTTCCTCGGAACAATTGCTGTGAAAATATCTGTAGAATAATGCAAGGGATGCAACGTTTCTTCGTATGGCTAATGTAGGAAGGTCCTGTGTGATTGCAGGGTTATTGATTAATCTAATAGCTTTATTTTGAATTTTGTCCAACTGCCTCAATGCAACCACTCCACTTCCACCCCACAGAGGTGAACAGTAATCCATCTGAGAGCGCACATGACTTTTATATATTACGGCCAACTGCTCGTCAGTGAAGAATTCTCGAACTCTGTACAGGAGTCCCAGTTTTTTAGAGGCATTCTTAGCAATGCTTCTAACATAATGTGTCCAGCTCAAGTTAGTAGTTAATGTTACACCGAGAATGTCAATACTAGGGGAAGTGGGAATATTTACATCATTACAAAATATATGGGAGTCAGTGAGATTCTGTCGGTTAGAAAATTGAATGTCCTTGGTGTTCTGTGCATTAAAGGAAACTAGATTCTCTTGTCCCCATTCATTAATTCTAGAAAGGTCCTGGTTCAGAGAAATTGCAGTGTTTATTTTTGAATTTATAAGATCGGGTTGGGTGAAAGAATTGGTAAATGTGAAGGAACTGTGGAGTGTTGAGTCATCTGCGTAGGAATGTATTGGATTATGAGTGGTAGATATGAGATCATTGATATGAATGAGGAACAGTGTTGGGGCCAAAACTGATCCCTGGGGAACACCAGCATTTATTGAGTGAAATTGAGAATAAAGGCCATCTACCATTACACATATTTTTCTGTTATGAAGATAAGAAGAAATTAGTGGAACTAATGATGCAAGGCCGTAGTGTGACATCTTCGACAATAAGGATTGATGCCAGACTCTATCAAATGCCTTTGATATATCCAGTGCTATTGTATGTGTTTCACCATGTTGGTCTGTAGCTTGGTTGATTTGATGCGTAAGAAGGCAAAGAATGTCTGCAGTTGATCGACATCGTCTAAAACCATATTGCCTATCACTGATTAATTTATTATTCTCCAGATGTTTAATTATGTGATTATTTAATATAATTTCAAAAACTTTGCCAAGAGTGGAAGTTATAGCTATTGGTCTGTAGTTTGATGGATCTGAAGAGGCACCTTTTTTAGGAACTGGATGGATGTTTGCTTCTTTCCAGGGTACTGGGAAGCATGAGGTATGAGTACACAGACGGAACAATTTTGCCAATACAGGAGCGAGCACCAAGGAGCAATTCTTAAGTACTATTGGAGGAATTTCATCTGGACCAGGAGCCTTATCTACTGAGAGATTCTGCAAAATAGTTTTGACATGTCTGGTGTGGATCTTAAGTGAGGGAATTTCAGGCGAATTAAAATTAAGTACAGGGACATCTTGATTTATTTCATCTAAGGTTGAGTTGGTGGAGAAAATATCCGCAAGAAGGTTAGCTTTACCTCGTGGGTCACTTACAAGATTGCCAGTCGGAGATTTTAATGGTGGAATGGATGAAGCAGTAGTGAAGTTGGATTTGAATGAGTTAAGAGTAGACCAAAATATTTTGTTATCATTTGGATTATTTAGAAGTTTATTTGCCTGCTTATGGAGAAAGTTTTATTTAGTTAGGTTTAATACAGTTTTGGCATGATTTCTGATGTTTCTAAAGTAATTAAAGGCTTCATGTGTTTTTGATCTCGTGAATGCATTGTAGGCTATTGCTTTTTGTTCAGTTACTCTAGCACAATTATGGTCAAACCATTTAGGTGAATTAGATCTTTTACTGTACTTTTGATGAGGAATAAAAGTTTCCATTCCAATTTTTACAAAATCTTGTATGTGGCTCAAGGTGGAGTATGCATCATTAGAAAAGAAAGAGGTCCAGGGAATATCAATAAAGAAACCTTGAAGACCCTCCCAGTCTGCCCTATCGTAATGCCATTTAGTCACCAAAACAGGTTCAGAGTGGGAAGGTGTGGTAGGTGATAGACAGGTGGCCTGTATCAGACAGTGATCAGAAGATCCAAGTGGGGACCTCACTGTAACATCATAATTTTCTGAATTGGTTGTTAAAAATAAGTCCAGTAGGTGGGAATTATGATTAGGATTATCTGGTACACGGGTGGGTTGGTTGACTAGTTGAATGAGATTAAATGAGTCTGCAAATAGCTCACATTCAAGACCAGCATCATCAGTCCTGGCTGAATGAGTGAGCCATTCAACATTATGGACATTAAAATCACCCAACACAGTGATTTCAGAAGAAGCATTTAAGTTGAGGACACTGAGTTGTGAGGACAGAGAATCAAAAAGACTTTGCTCTGGAGGAGTATTTGGGGAACGGTAGATGCAACACATGTATTTCAATTTACCAGCAGAAATTAATTTGTATATAGAATAATCAAAATAGGGACAATTGAAACTAGTAACCTCCTCCAGGGCAATTTCAGATTTTGCGAAGCAACACACACCACCTTTAGGTCTGAAATTTTGGAGCAGTTGATAACCTGGAAAATTAAATCTAGATGTGTCAGATGTGGATGTTACTTGAGTCTCTGTCAAAAAAAGGAGAGTAGGGGATTCTGCTTGAAGAAATTGGTGTACAGAATTGATGTTAGGGTGAAGTCCCCTTATATTACTAAAGAAATAGCTGTACTGACAAGCAGCTTTGGGACGTTGCAATGCTCTTGACATATAATGATGTGCGTTTGCGTATGCGTGCGTGTGTGCATGCCTGTTTGTTTGCATATGCTTGTGGCGTGTTATAGTGTAGTAATTATAGTTCAGAAATATATACATATAAATATATGTTGTAAGAACAGATATATAAAGTCTTTAAGGTATATTTCTTCGAATATAGTATTAAAGTTCTATATTTAACAATGATACATTACACTGTATATACAGAATATTAACCAACATGACATTTAACCCTTTCTGTACCGGCTACGTCTTTTTAACTATATTCTGGCTACTATTAGACGATTTGATTCAGTTTTAAAAGGGCCTCCAGCAATTAACAGGCTTTGAACTATCTCACTTAAGCCTTTTTACTACCACAGATCCTTCTTAAACTGCACAAATCGTCTAAATATAGCTAGAATAAAATGGAAAAGACGTCGCCGGTCAAGAAGGGGTTAACAAATGCCGTATACGTTACATTTTTTGTCTATGTGTATGAGGGAGACAAAAGTCAGGATGCCTGTAACGAGTGTCTCCCCAAAAGCCAAAAGAGTGACAGGACCAAATTCAAGGGACGTGGTGGTAAAAGAAATGCCAGGACACACGAAGTTTAAAATAGCTTAAGTCATAGGATAAATGAAAAATGTATTAAGGGAGAAGTTCCAGAGTTCACCTGTTGAGTAGAAGAAAGACTGACAATGCCAATTTTTGGCTTTGAGAGCTGGACAGAATAGGAGTGGGACTGTGTTGCAAGGCGGGTGCCTTGCACTCACCGGATGGGACTGATATGATCCAAATGATTTCTCATGTATTTACCCATGCATTGGACAAGTCTAAATAACAATATATTCATTGTAATGAATCATAGACATTACTAATGCAAACCAAAACTCCTATATTATCATTGCTGCTGTTCCGTTCTCTGCTTAATCTGTTTCTTAGCCCACATTCTAAACATGTGTAAGATAATATATATGGAGAGTTTAAGTCAAATGTTAATAACGTTAATATTAGCACACCCATAGGTATAATTTACCTTTATATATCAATATTTTGTTTCATGTATACAGTAGATGACTGTCAACATGGTTTCCATGGAAACGAGAGCTTGTTGGTAGCTTGGGAATAAAATCAAAGTAAAGGTCAAACTACCATTACACCAAAAGTAAACGTCTACAAACACATTGTTCTCTACAATGATATTTTTCGCATATTAATTGTCAAATCAAATTACCACAGTAATCCTTTGTATTTTAATTAGTATAACTATAATATTGGTTTCCAATGCAAGTCACGAGGATATATTGTCTCCAGGCATACCAACAGTTATATTCTGCACATTTTTCTAATCAAAACAACTTCACAGGAAGCACATCAAGCACCTGTTATTTTTTAGCATTGAAAGATAATGCAAGTGAGTCAAAACCATTACATTGTTAAACACAGTAAAGATAGAGGGTATATATTGATATCGTGACACATGTTGGCATGCCTGAACAGCTGTAAGTTTGGCATTTTCAGAGGTGTTAGGTTGGCGAGAAATCGAACCAAACCATTTTCAACTTTCTGTCATGAGACAATAGAGGTCAAAATAGCATAAACGTCTACAGTGAGGTAATGGAAGTTTGATGATGCAGAGTATTTCGGTCCTTATCTAGCTGTGCAATAGATCGTTAATACAATCAATCACAAAATACGGTTGCCAGCTTTACTTTAATTTTTGACATACCAATTTTCCTGGATGGCATAAAATACATAGACATTTGCATTATTATATATATATATATACCTACGGTAGTTCATCTACTAATTTACTTTCGGAATACGATTATAAGCATAGGCCAAATCAAAAAAAGTTAATGGCCAGTAAATGTTTGTAAACTGCTTTGTAAAAAGATAAATGATAGTAAAATACTGCATATAAAATAAGATTAATATGTAAATCGCCCATGATCAAATTGTACAAAAGGCTAATAAACTATTTATGTTTGTGAGACCTGAGCGATCTCTGCCATACCCATAGCTTACTCTGACTGTTCCTTTTACTTATATATTTTCTAAATCTCAAGTAACGGCGTCTCTTCCGTGGATTGACCTCCCAATCTACCAAGATTGGAAGCTAAAGCGTCACATTATTCCTTTGCCCCTCAACTTTCTCTTCATAATTGCTGAGGGGCACAGGGCCCTGGGTGGGGCTTTGGTTTCCCGGGCGTTTACGCACCCTCTCAGCTCCCCGCCATGGAGTGGCTTCGGTCACCCAGGCTTTATTGTGGTCGGCAGGGAGGGTTCTGTGGGGGCGCTCGTTTATGGCCTTGGCCTTGCTCGGGGCCTTGGGGCTGTTCGGCCAGGCAGCTTGGGGAACAACAACAACAACAACAACTATTTATGTTTGTTTGTTTGCTTGTTTTATATATCATTGTTGAGAACATTGTGTTCGACTTTTGGTGTAATGGTAGTGTGACCTTTACTGCGATTATATTCCCAAATTACCAAGAAGCTCGTGTGTCCATGGAAACCATGTTTAGTCATGTATAAATGAAACATAATATTGATATATAAAGATAAATTACACATATGGGTGTGCTAATATTAACGTTATTAATATTAGATTTAAGCTCTCCATATACAGTATATTATCTAACACGTGTTTAGAGCAGTGGGTTAAGCAACAGCTTAAGCAGAGAAAGGAACTGTAGCAATTAACAGGCTTCAAACTATCTCGCACAACCCTTTTCACTACAACAGATCCTTCTTAACCCACTGAGCCCCAGCAACGCACTGTTTGCGTCCAAAATGTTTGTAACGCTAAACCCCAGGGACTCATAAGGTGCATCCTGGTTAATTACTCTGGTCCTATGGCACCCAGAGGGCTCAGATTTGTATGGGAACTGTGTAAGTATCCCACGCAACAATGCCGATGGTTGAACACTCTCAAAGTCCAACCGCGTGCACGTGAGCACGCAAAAGCCTATTTTTGCCTGTTTTTGCCTGTTGATGCTTAGGATAGCCTTGGCTCTTTCACAATGTACTGGATTTATTCATGTAGTCCTCATGTTTTTACCTGCTATCTGACGTATATATTCCAACACAATATCCTCTTTACCCATTATTGATTTATGTAAAAGTCACGCCTCCCGAAAATCCTGTTTTGTTTGATACGCTGAAATTATCCTTTGCTATTATTCATTCATTATAAGTAGGCGAACAATCTTGACCACTAACCTCTATCATTCATAAACGACTACAGTAATCCAGCTAATATTTTTATCATTTGGGAAGAGTCAGCTAGGAAATAGGTGTAGAAATATATAGCCTATTTGTTCAAGCCCTTTTTTGAGTTAAAGACGATAATTAGGGGTCACGATTTTTGTCCTTCCTATAAGGAATGGACTTTAGTACAAGTAACTTGAATTAGTAGGGTGTAATCTGCGATTGGTTGTAACTAGTATGGAACTTGAGGTGAAAAAATAAATGAACAGTTATAAGAAGAGCCTGGTAAGATGTAGGCCAAGGTCTAAATCATGTTTTATTCATTCATTACCCCCTCCCCATATAATATACAGTATATATATATATATATAGTGTGTGTGTGTGTTGACATGAAATGTACCAGTAATATTAAGACCAGACCAGACCAGACCAGACGGCTGGAGTAAAATAGTTCTTTCGTTTAAGGTAATATACATGGATTTAAGGTAATTTCAGAGAGATTTTAGAGTAATCTATGCTGACTGCCGCATGAGTGAGGGTGAGAGTTACAGTTAGTTGCTTGGAGTTAGTGGTATGGCACAGTACTGTGTAACAACTGGACAAGATTGTTGCGGGGTTTCGTTAAAAAAACCTGGGTGTGTAAGTAAAATACTGTCTCCATATGGAGCAGGTACTTCATGTGACAAACCAGTGAGTAAAATAGAAATAATCAGTCAAGATAGTGCGGATATAGTGATGTGTAATAGTAGTATCGATAACACTACACATGTAACTGATAGTAAAGATGAGCATACTGATAGAGTAGAATTTCCGTCTAGAGCTAGTAGTTCAACAGGAAATAATAAGTTAGCTTAACACAATAGAAAATTAGTTGCAAATAAAAGTAATAGGTTGAGGGTATATTATAAAAATTGTAGGAGTTTATGTAACAAAATGAACGAACTTAGAGCACTCGTTAGCACAGAAAATAATTATAGACATAATAGCGCTATCTGAAACGTGGAATACTACAGAATCTAGGTATTTTTAGCAGAATTTGATATTCCAGGATATAGTTTGTTTAAATATGACCGAACAAGTAGGAGGGTTTGTCAGGAGTACATTAAATCACAGGTATTAGACTAAATAATGATAATGAAAGTGTTTGGGTAGAGGTTAATGAAGGTAGTGAGACCATAGTTATTGGAGTTATATATAGACCGCCTAATATGAGTAGAAATGGCGGAACATCGTTATGGGAGGAAATTAAAATAGCATCAAAGTTTAGCAATGTGTGCATTATGGGGGATTTTAATTTTCCGAACATTGATTGGCAGCACCAAATAGGCGACTCCGATTCAGTAGAGTTTATTGAGGTAGTATAAGATAGTTTTGTATTTCAATTCATAGATACGCCGACTAGAGGTATTAATATTCTTGATTTAGTTTTCAGTAACAATGAACATATGATAAATGATGTAGAGATTGGTGACCACCTAGGAAATAGCGATCATAAATCTATTTATTTTAATATACAATGGACAGGGAATGCTAAAGAGAATACACACTTATCCCAGATTTCAGAAAAGCCGATTATGGTGAGCTAAGAAGAGACTTAAGGGTGGACCCTATTGTTAAGCAATTAAGTCAGGATATGCCAGAGTTAAACTTGCCCCCTACAATACATATAACAAGTTTATTGCTTCACTCCACAATGCTCAAAATAAATATATCCCTAAAAGAAGATTTGGATCGACGCAGAACCAACCAAAATGGATGCCTAATAAGCTAATAGATCTTATATGAAAAAAGAAAGGAATATATAGAAAAATAAAGAAAGGCGAAAATCATCTACATATATACTATCAGACTCTATCAAGACAGGTCAAAAAGGAAATCAGGAAAGCAAAAAGAAATTATGAAATAAGGATAGCCAGTGACTCAAAAAATAACCCTAAAGCTTTTTACCAACTATATAAATCTAAAGTTAGAAATGTAATAGGCCCCCTAAAAACTTCAATAGGAGAAATAAAAAAAATAAAAAAATAGAAATGTGCAGTACATTAAATAGTCAGTTTCTTTCCGTTTTCACTAATGAAAATTTGGCACAGATTCCAGAAGTCAATATGGTATATATTGATAGTATAGAAAATATGTTAAGTACAGTTAGTATAAGTAGAAATGATGTGCTTAAGGAAATTGACAGACTGAAACCTCAAAAATCGCCTGGTCCTGACGAGGCATATGCTAGAGTATTGAAAGAATGCAGAGATGAGTTAAGTAGCCCATTAGCATTTTTATTTAAAAAGTCATTAGAAACATGTTTAGTTCCAGAAGCTTGGAAGCTTGCAAATGTAGTTCCGATATTCAAAAAAGGTAATAAATCGATAGCATCCAATTACCATTCCATTGGTCTCACATCAATCATAGGAAAGTTGCTAGAGTCTATTATTGCTAGGAAAATTAGAAGCCACATAAATTTGTTTTAACTTAATAAATTCTTCTCAGCATGGATTCACTCAGGGCCGTTCTTGCCTTACTAATTAGCTTAGCTTTTTCTCAGAAGTATATGAAGCAGTAGATAGTGACAAGTCATATGATATTACTTATTTAGATTTCAGTAAAGCTTTCGACAGAGTCCCTCATGAGAGATTGATGAGAAAGGCTGAGGCACATGGAATAGGAAGATCGTTGTTTGGATGGATTAGGTCATGGCTAATTGGTAGGAAACAGAGAGTCAGCATAAATGGTACCAAGTCAGATTGGGGAGCAGTCAAAAGTGGTGTCCCCCAGGGATCGGTATAATAGGTCCCCTGTTGTTTCTTATATACATAAATGACCTAGATTTAGGTATAACCAGTAGGATAAGTAAATTCGCAGACGATACTAAAATGGGGAGATCAATTGATACAGATAGCGATATAGAGTGCCTCCAAAGGGATCTAGATACCTTACATGAATGGTCAGTAAATTGGCAGATGAAGTTTAGCATTGACAAATGCAAGGTATTAAGGATAGGGAAGATGCAAACAAATGTTAAATATAAACTAGCTAATTTAGAATTAGAAAATTCAGACTGCGAGAAAGATCTAGGTGTGTTTGTTAGCAATGATTTGAAACCTAGAAAACAGTGTATAAGCGTTCGTAATAAGGCAAACAGGATTCTCGGGTTCATCTCTAGGAATGTGAGTAACAGAACTGCTGATGTTATCTTAAAACTTTACTTGTCATTAGTGAGACCCCATATGGATTATGCTGTCCAATTTTGGTGTCCTTATTACAGAATGGACATAGATTCATTGGAGAGAGTACAGCATAGAATGACAACAATTATCCATAATATTAGAAATCTTCCGTATTTTTTTTTATTTATTTTTTTTTATTTTTTAAAAGAGACAATGAACGGAGGAAGGAAAAACACAGATAAAACAAAAAGGTCCATGTGCCTAAAGGCATCCTCCATTCATAAAATGTTTGTAACAACTGGATTTAAACATTTGCAGATTGTAAGTTTGTGGAAAGCAATTCGAGGGAAGTGAATTCCAAAGAGTAGTAGCTCTGGGGATAAATGAATTCTGATAAGCAGAAGTTCTGCATTGTGGAGGAGAAAGTGTAAATTCATGGGCGCTCTCAGCTGCCCTAGTTCTACGCGGAAAGATGTGGAGAGGCGGCACAATTGAAGCAAGTTCCTCGGAACAATTGCTGTGAAAATATCTGTAGAATAATGCAAGGGATGCAACGTTTCTTCGTATGGATAATGTAGGAAGGTCCTGTGTGATTGCAGGGTTATTGATTAATCTAATAGCTTTATTTTGAATTTTGTCCAACTGCCTCAATGCAACCACTCCACTTCCACCCCACAGAGGTGAACAGTAATCCATCTGAGAACGCACATGACTTTTATATATCACGGCCAACTGCTCGTCAGTGAAGAATTCTCGAACTCTGTACAGGAGTCCCAGTTTTTTAGAGGCATTCTTAGCAATGCTTCTAACATAATGTGTCCAGCTCAAGTTAGTAGTTAATGTTACACCGAGAATGTCAATACTAGGGGAAGTGGGAATATTTACATCACTAACAAATATATGGGAGTCAGTGAGATTCTGTCGGTTAGAAAATTGAATGTATTTGGTTTTCTGTGCATTAAAGGAAACTAGATTCTTTTGTCCCCATCCATTAATTCTAGAAAGGTCCTGGTTCAGAGAAATTGCAGTGTTTATTTTTGAATTTATAAGATCGGGTTGGGTGAAAGAATTGGTAAATGTGAAGGAACTGTGGAGTGTTGAGTCATCTGCGTAGGAATGTATTGGATTATGAGTGGTAGATATGAGATCATTGATATGAATGAGGAACAGAATTGGGGCCAAAACTGATCCCTGGGAAACACCAGCATTTATTGAGTGAAATTGAGAATAAAGGCCATCTACCATTACACATATTTTTCTGTTATGAAGATAAGAAGAAATTAGTGGAACTAATGATGCAAGGCCGTAGTGTGACATCTTCGACAATAAGGATTGATGCCAGACTCTATCAAATGCCTTTGATATATCCAGTGCTATTGTATGTGTTTCACCATGTTGGTCTGTAGCTTGGTTGATTTGATGCGTAAGAAGGCAAAGCATGTCTGCAGTTGATCAACATCGTCTAAAACCATATTGCCTATCACTGATTAATTTATTATTCTCAAGATGCTTAATTATGTGATTATTTAATATAATTTCAAAGAATTTACCAAGAGTGGAAGTTATAGCTATTGGTCTGTAGTTTGATGGATCTGAAGAGGCACCTTTTTTAGGAACTGGATGGATGTTTGCTTCTTTCCAGGGTACTGGGAAGCATGAGGTATGAGTACACAGACGGAAATTTTTTGCCAATACAGGAGCGAGCACCAAGGAGCAATTCTTAAGTACTATTGGAGGAATTTCATCTGGACCAGGAGCCTTATCTACTGAGAGATTCTGCAAAATAGTTTTGATATGTCTGGTGTGGATCTTAAGTGAGGGAATTTCAGGCGAATTAAAATTAAGTACAGGGACATCTTGATTTATTTCATGTAAGGTTGAGTTGGTGGAGAAAATATCCGCAAGAAGGTTAGCTTTACCTCGTGGGTCACTTACAAGATTGCCAGTCGGAGATTTTAATGGTGGAATGGATGAAGCAGTAGTGAAGTTGGATTTAAATGAGTTAAGAGTAGACCAAAATATTTTGTTATCATTTGGATTATTTAGAAGTTTATTTGCCTGCTTGTGGAGAAAGTTTGATTTAGTTAGGTTTAATACAGTTTTGGCATGATTTCTGATGTTTCTAAAGTAATTAAAGGCTTCATGAGTTTTTGATCTTGTGTATGCATTGTAGGCTATTGCTTTTTGTTCAGTTACTCTAGCACTCTAGCACAAATATGGTCAAACCATTTACGTGAATTAGATCTTTTACTGTACTTTTGATGAGGAATAAACGTTTCCATTCCAAATTTTACAAAATCTTGTATGTGGCTCAAGGTGGAGTGTGCATCATTAGAACAGAAAGAGGTCCAGGGAATATCAATAAAGAAACCCTGAAGACCCTCCCAGTCTGCCCTATCGTAATGCCATTTAGTCACCAAAACAGGTTCAGAGTGGGAAGGTATGGTAGGTGATAGACAGGTGGCCTGTATCAGACAGTGATCAGAAGATCCAAGCGGGGACCTCACTGTCACATCATAATTTTCTGAATTGGTTGTTAAAAATAAGTCCAGTAGGTGGGAATTATGATTAGGATTATCTGGTACACGGATGGGTTGGTTGACTAGTTGAGTGAGATTAAATGAGTCTGCAAATAGCTCACATTCAAGACCAGCATCATCAGTCCTGGCTGAATGAGTGAGCCATTCAACATTATGGACATTAAATCACCCAACACAGTGATTTCAGAAGAAGCATTTAAGTTGAGGACACTGAGTTGTGAGGACAGATAATCAAAAAGACTTTGCTCTGGAGGAGTATTTGGGGAACGGTAGATGCAACATATGTATTTACATTTACCAGCAGAAATTAATTTGTATATAGAATAATCAAAATAGGGACAATTGAAACTAGTAACCTCCTCTAGGGCAATTTCAGATTTTGCGAAGCAACATACACCTCCTTTAGGTCTGAAATTTTGGAGCAGTTGATAACCTGGAAAATTAAATTTAGACGTGTCAGATGTGGATGTTACTTGAGTCTCTGTCAAAAAAAGGAGAGTAGGGGATTCTGCTTGAAGAAATTGGTGTACAGAATTGATGTTAGAGTGAAGTCCCCTTATATTGCTAAAGAAAAAGCTGCACCGACGAGCAGCTTTGGGACGTTGCAATGCTCTCGACACAGTCGCATGATGACGACCGGGAGGGCCCTGTGTCAGTGACCCAAACCTGCCGGGGGTGGATATCCGAGGGACCACCAGGTTTGCTCTTAACAATTGTACTGCCATATTTATTGGGTAAGGTGTATGGTGTTACATGTATGATAT
This sequence comes from Paralithodes platypus, assembly GCA_032716605.1. Taxonomy (NCBI): domain Eukaryota; kingdom Metazoa; phylum Arthropoda; class Malacostraca; order Decapoda; family Lithodidae; genus Paralithodes; species Paralithodes platypus. The sequence goes on along the minus strand of CM064529.1, from coordinate 27,098,914 downwards.
GTAGTGGGAAGAGTAGTGTTTTATGGATAGAGGATAGCAATGTAGGGCAATGTCGTGAAGTTGGATGTGTATGTTATATAAAGAGGGTTTTCCTGATACCCCTGATGTGTGAGGCAGAAAGATATGTATCCAGCTACCAAGGCCTGGGAGAGAAAATGGAATTCAGGCTATTCCCTGAGTCTCCCGAAACCTTGGCGGTAGTACTTCCCTGGGCGGGGCTGCCTACCCCTACTACCTACAGTATGAAGAAAGGTTGAAGAAATTAGGTTTACATTCGTTAGAGAGACGCAGAGTTAGAGGGGATATGATAGAGGTGTTCAAGTGGGTTAGTGGGATTAACAAAGGGGACATGACAAATGTACTAAAGCTCAGTGATAGCGAAAGAACTCGTACCAATGTTTTCAAATTAGTTCAATTTCGTTTCAGAAAAGATATAGGCAAATATTGGTTTGGTAACAGAGTTGTAGATGGGTGGAATGGACTACCAAGTGCTATAGTGGGATCTAAAACGGTAGGGAGCTTTAAGATAAAATTGGATAATCATATGGACAAGAAGGGTTGGGTGTGAAGGGGGATCAGCAGGGTTGGGCCAATCAGCGCTCTGCAGCCCCCATAATCCTGCGTTAATCTCTAACCGTTTTGGTAAGATGATCCTCAGGGTATTAGAGTGTTGAGCCTATAATTGGGCTTTGTAATTGAATTGGTTGTGGGACAGGGATCTGCCTTGCTTGGGCCAATCGGCTTTCTGCAGACTCCCATTTTCTTATGTTCTTATGTTAACAACACTGTAGAGAACAGACCCAGAGTTTGCTTCTGATTGGAAAGTATTCGTGCCCAACTTACTTTTAAAGGTAACTATATAACTGGTATTATAAGTAGACTAGATATATTGACCCAAATAGAAAGTGGTCTGTAATTATCCTGATTATAGAATATCCACAAGGCTGACTTCCTATTTGGTAAAAGTATTTACGGTACTCGATTATTCTAGTCGTTTTTGGTTAGTGATCAAGATTATGTGCCTAATTATAATGATTAGACAATCACAATATATTACATTTAGCTACTATACTTCTTTGGCGGTCTTTTACCGATCTAGGGTTTATCAACAATGTTGATATATTCAGGTTCGTATCTACTGTACAATCAGCCTAATTTAAATGATGTCTCGGCACCAAGTATGTTTTGTTCTATAATTGGTATTGGTCATATCTAAACATGATTTCTTCATTTCGAGTGAGGTATACAAACATGTTAATACACTTACCCACCCTATTCAACATCTGACATACTTACCCACCCTATTCAACATCTGACAGACTGTCAGACATTAATACAGCACAGAGCGAGCAAAACGTAATGACAGCTGAGACATGACATATTAGCGCCACCGTACGTGTTCTATACGTCTATCCTCGATGACGTCAACCAAGCCAGTAGAAGAATATTGACATGGTTCATAAACGTTGCGACATTTTCTATGCCATCATCAGTGTTCTACGGGCTAAACATACGTATAGACTAATCTCATTTATTTATTTCACTCCCAACACCAAACACCTCCCAATGAACTTAATGAAAGCATGTGATCCTACCGGGATTCGAACTTGGGTTACCACATGCAAAAATGGGTCGTATTTCTGGTCCCCCTTCTTCCTCGTGTTTAGTCGTATTAGTTTTCAGATTTTAAGATGTTCGCCCCATTAGTTTGTCTATTTTAATACCTTTCGTCCCATTTCTATATCAATATAAAGACCTTTCGTGCCATTTAGGTGTCATTTTTTTCCTGGCGAGCGATAGCGAAACTAGTTATAAGAGAAATCAGCCTTTATCCGGGGAATTGTTCTACCGAAATCCTGCAAAGCCGGATTTCTTTATACAATGCTGACTCGCCAGGAAAAAATCGATACCAGGATGGGAATAAACGTCTTAAAACAGTAGGTTGAATGGGGCCGAATGGATACAAGCCAGAGAAATGGAGAGAACAAATAAGCAGGTCCCTATATAATGAGGGGCTAAACAGAATAGGGGGGGGGGGGGCGGCGGCAGAAAGACCTCTCCTTGATTAAACAGTGTTATGTGCTGTGGCGTGTTGATAGTGTTCTGTATCTTGTCTGATACATCCTGGTGGTGTAAGGGGTTAAGTGGTGCTCATTGGATCATTAAACAGTGTTATGTGTTGTGGCGTGTTGATAGTGTTCTGTATCTTGTCTGATACATCCTGGTGGTGTAAGGGGTTAAGTGGTGCTCATTGGATCATTAAACAGTGTTATGTGTTGTGGCGTGTTGATAGTGTTCTGTATCTTGTCTGATACATCCTGGTGGTGTAAGGGGTTAAGTGGTGCTCATTGGATCATTAACAGTGTTATGTGTTGTGGCGTGTTGATAGTGTTCTGTATCTTGTCTGATACATCCTGGTGGTGTAAGGGGTTAAGTGGTGCTCATTGGATCATTAAACAGTGTTATGTGCTGTGGCGTGTTGATAGTGTTCTGTATCTTGTCTGATACATCCTGGTGGTGTAAGGGGTTAAGTGGTGCTCATTGGATCATTAAACAGTGTTATGTGTTGTGGCGTGTTGATAGTGTGCTGTATCTTGTCTGATACATCCTGGTGGTGTAAGGGGTTAAGTGGTGCTCATTGGATCATTAAACAGTGTTATGTGTTGTGGCGTGTTGATAGTGTGCTGTATCTTGTCTGATACATCCTGGTGGTGTAAGGGGTTAAGTGGTGCTCATTGGATCATTAAACAGTGTTATGTGTTGTGGCGTGTTGATAGTGTGCTGTATCTTGTCTGATACATCCTGGTGGTGTAAGGGGTTAAGTGGTGCTCATTGGATCATTAAACAGTGTTATGTGTTGTGGCGTGTTGATAGTGTGCTGTATCTTGTCTGATACATCCTGGTGGTGTAAGGGGTTAAGTGGTGCTCATTGGATCATTAAACAGTGTTATGTGTTGTGGCGTGTTGATAGTGTGCTGTATCTTGTCTGATACATCCTGGTGGTGTAAGGGGTTAAGTGGTGCTCATTGGATCATTAAACAGTGTTATGTGTTGTGGCGTGTTGATAGTGTGCTGTATCTTGTCTGATACATCCTGGTGGTGTAAGGGGTTAAGTGGTGCTCATTGGATCATTAAACAGTGTTATGTGTTGTGGCGTGTTGATAGTGTGCTGTATCTTGTCTGATACATCCTGGTGGTGTAAGGGGTTAAGTGGTGCTCATTGGATCATTAAACAGTGTTATGTGTTGTGGCGTGTTGATAGTGTGCTGTATCTTGTCTGATACATCCTGGTGGTGTAAGGGGTTAAGTGGTGCTCATTGGATCATTAAACAGTGTTATGTGTTGTGGCGTGTTGATAGTGTGCTGTATCTTGTCTGATACATCCTGGTGGTGTAAGGGGTTAAGTGGTGCTCATTGGATCATTAAACAGTGTTATGTGTTGTGGCGTGTTGATAGTGTGCTGTATCTTGTCTGATACATCCTGGTGGTGTAAGGGGTTAAGTGGTGCTCATTGGATCATTAAACAGTGTTATGTGTTGTGGCGTGTTGATAGTGTGCTGTATCTTGTCTGATACATCCTGGTGGTGTAAGGGGTTAAGTGGTGCTCATTGGATCATTAAACAGTGTTATGTGTTGTGGCGTGTTGATAGTGTGCTGTATCTTGTCTGATACATCCTGGTGGTGTAAGGGGTTAAGTGGTGCTCATTGGATCATTAAACAGTGTTATGTGTTGTGGCGTGTTGATAGTGTGCTGTATCTTGTCTGATACATCCTGGTGGTGTAAGGGGTTAAGTGGTGCTCATTGGATCATTAAACAGTGTTATGTGTTGTGGCGTGTTGATAGTGTGCTGTATCTTGTCTGATACATCCTGGTGGTGTAAGGGGTTAAGTGGTGCTCATTGGATCATTAAACAGTGTTATGTGTTGTGGCGTGTTGATAGTGTGCTGTATCTTGTCTGTCTGATACATCCTGGTGGTGTAAGGGGTTAAGTGGTGCTCATTGGATCATTAAACAGTGTTATGTGTTGTGGCGTGTTGATAGTGTGCTGTATCTTGTCTGATACACTCTGGTGGTGTAAGGGGTTAAGTGGTGCTCATTGGATCATTAAACAGTGTTATGTGTTGTGGCGTGTTGATAGTGTGCTGTATCTTGTCTGATACATCCTGGTGGTGTAAGGGGTTAAGTGGTGCTCATTGGATCATTAAACAGTGTTATGTGTTGTGGCGAGTTGATAGTGTGCTGTATCTTGTCTGATACATCCTGGTGGTGTAAGGGGTTAAGTGGTGCTCATTGGATCATTAAACAGTGTTATGTGTTGTGGCGTGTTGATAGTGTGCTGTATCTTGTCTGATACATCCTGGTGGTGTAAGGGGTTTAGTGGTGCTCATTGGATCATTAAACAGTGTTATGTGTTGTGGCGTGTTGATAGTGTTCTGTATCTTGTCTGATACATCCTGGTGGTGTAAGGGGTTAAGTGGTGCTCATTGGATCATTAAACAGTGTTATGTGTTGTGGCGTGTTGATAGTGTGCTGTATCTTGTCTGATACATCCTGGTGGTGTAAGGGGTTAAGTGGTGCTCATTGGATCATTAAACAGTGTTATGTGTTGTGGCGTGTTGATAGTGTGCTGTATCTTGTCTGATACATCCTGGTGGTGTAAGGGGTTAAGTGGTGCTCATTGGATCATTAAACAGTGTTATGTGTTGTGGCGTGTTGATAGTGTGCTGTATCTTGTCTGATACATCCTGGTGGTGTAAGGGGTTAAGTGGTGCTCATTGGATCATTAAACAGTGTTATGTGTTGTGGCGTGTTGATAGTGTGCTGTATCTTGTCTGATACATCCTGGTGGTGTAAGGGGTTAAGTGTTGCTCATTGGATCATTAAACAGTGTTATGTGTTGTGGCGTGTTGATAGTGTGCTGTATCTTGTCTGATACATCCTGGTGGTGTAAGGGGTTAAGTGGTGCTCATTGGATCATTAAACAGTGTTATGTGTTGTGGCGTGTTGATAGTGTGCTGTATCTTGTCTGATACATCCTGGTGGTGTAAGGGGTTAAGTGGTGCTCATTGGATCATTAAACAGTGTTATGTGTTGTGGCGTGTTGATAGTGTGCTGTATCTTGTCTGATACATCCTGGTGGTGTAAGGGGTTAAGTGGTGCTCATTGGATCATTAAACAGTGTTATGTGTTGTGGCGTGTTGATAGTGTGCTGTATCTTGTCTGATACATCCTGGTGGTGTAAGGGGTTAAGTGGTGCTCATTGGATCATTAAATAGTGATATGTGTTGTGGCGTGTTGATAGTGTGCTGTATCTTGTCTGATACATCCTGGTGGTGTAAGGGGTTAAGTGGTGCTCATTGGATCATTAAACAGTGTTATGTGTTGTGGCGTGTTGATAGTGTGCTGTATCTTGTCTGATACATCCTGGTGGTGTTAGGGGTTAAGTGGTGCTCATTGGATCATTAAACAGTGTTATGTGTTGTGGCGTGTTGATAGTGTGCTGTATCTTGTCTGATACATCCTGGTGGTGTAAGGGGTTAAGTGGTGCTCATTGGATCATTAAACAGTGTTATGTGTTGTGGCGTGTTGATAGTGTGCTGTATCTTGTCTGATACATCCTGGTGGTGTAAGGGGTTAAGTGGTGCTCATTGGATCATTAAACAGTGTTATGTGTTGTGGCGTGTTGATAGTGTGCTGTATCTTGTCTGATACATCCTGGTGGTGTAAGGGGTTAAGTGGTGCTCATTGGATCATTAAACAGTGTTATGTGTTGTGGCTTGTTGATAGTGTGCTGTATCTTGTCTGATACATCCTGGTGGTGTAAGGGGTTAAGTGGTGCTCATTGGATCATTAAACAGTGTTATGTGTTGTGGCGTGTTGATAGTGTGCTGTATCTTGTCTGATACATCCTGGTGGTGTAAGGGGTTAAGTGGTGCTCATTGGATCATTAAACAGTGTTATGTGTTGTGGCGTGTTGATAGTGTGCTGTATCTTGTCTGATACATCCTGGTGGTGTAAGGGGTTAAGTGGTGCTCATTGGATCATTAAACAGTGTTATGTGTTGTGGCGTGTTGATAGTGTGCTGTATCTTGTCTGATACATCCTGGTGGTGTAAGGGGTTAAGTGGTGCTCATTGGATCATTAAACAGTGTTATGTGTTGTGGCGTGTTGATAGTGTGCTGTATCTTGTCTGATACATCCTGGTGGTGTAAGGGGTTAAGTGGTGCTCATTGGATCATTACACAGTGTTATGTGTTGTGGCGTGTTGATAGTGTGCTGTATCTTGTCTGATACATCCTGGTGGTGTAAGGGGGTAAGTGGTGCTCATTGGATCATTAAACAGTGTTATGTGTTGTGGCGTGTTGATAGTGTGCTGTATCTTGTCTGATACATCCTGGTGGTGTAAGGGGTTAAGTGGTGCTCATTGGATCATTAAACAGTGTTATGTGTTGTGGCGTGTTGATAGTGTGCTGTATCTTGTCTGATACATCCTGGTGGTGTAAGGGGTTAAGTGGTGCTCATTGGATCATTAAACAGTGTTATGTGTTGTGGCGTGTTGATAGTGTTCTGTATCTTGTCTGATACATCCTGGTGGTGTAAGGGGTTAAGTGGTGCTCATTGGATCATTAAACAGTGTTATGTGTTGTGGCGTGTTGATAGTGTGCTGTATCTTGTCTGATACATCCTGGTGGTGTAAGGGGTTAAGTGGTGCTCATTGGATCATTAACAGTGTTATGTGTTGTGGCGTGTTGATAGTGTGCTGTATCTTGTCTGATACATCCTGGTGGTGTAAGGGGTTAAGTGGTGCTCATTGGATCATTAAACAGTGTTATGTGTTGTGGCGTGTTGATAGTGTGCTGTATCTTGTCTGATACATCCTGGTGGTGTAAGGGGTTAAGTGGTGCTCATTGGATCATTAAACAGTGTTATGTGTTGTGGCGTGTGATAGTGTGCTGTATCTTGTCTGATACATCCTGGTGGTGTAAGGGGTTAAGTGGTGCTCATTGGATCATTAAACAGTGTTATGTGTTGTGGCGTGTTGATAGTGTGCTGTATCTTGTCTGATACATCCTGGTGGTGTAAGGGGTTAAGTGGTGCTCATTGGATCATTAAACAGTGTTATGTGTTGTGGCGTGTTGATAGTGTGCTGTATCTTGTCTGATACATCCTGGTGGTGTAAGGGGTTAAGTGGTGCTCATTGGATCATTAAACAGTGTTATGTGTTGTGGCGTGTTGATAGTGTGCTGTATCTTGTCTGATACATCCTGGTGGTGTGTAAGGGGTTAAGTGGTGCTCATTGGATCATTAAACAGTGTTATGTGTTGTGGCGTGTTGATAGTGTGCTGTATCTTGTCTGATACATCCTGGTGGTGTAAGGGGTTAAGTGGTGCTCATTGGATCATTAAACAGTGTTATGTGTTGTGGCGTGTTGATAGTGTGCTGTATCTTGTCTGATACATCCTGGTGGTGTAAGGGGTTAAGTGGTGCTCATTGGATCATTAAACAGTGTTATGTGTTGTGGCGTGTTGATAGTGTGCTGTATCTTGTCTGATACATCCTGGTGGTGTAAGGGGTTAAGTGGTGCTCATTGGATCATTAAACAGTGTTATGTGTTGTGGCGTGTTGATAGTGTGCTGTATCTTGTCTGATACATCCTGGTGGTGTAAGGGGTTAAGTGGTGCTCATTGGATCATTAAACAGTGTTATGTGTTGTGGCGTGTTGATAGTGTGCTGTATCTTGTCTGATACATCCTGGTGGTGTAAGGGGTTAAGTGGTGCTCATTGGATCATTAAACAGTGTTATGTGTTGTGGCGTGTTGATAGTGTGCTGTATCTTGTCTGATACATCCTGGTGGTGTAAGGGGTTAAGTGTTGCTCATTGGATCATTAAACAGTGTTATGTGTTGTGGCGTGTTGATAGTGTGCTGTATCTTGTCTGATACATCCTGGTGGTGTAAGGGGTTAAGTGGTGCTCATTGGATCATTAAACAGTGTTATGTGTTGTGGCGTGTTGATAGTGTGCTGTATCTTGTCTGATACATCCTGGTGGTGTAAGGGGTTAAGTGGTGCTCATTGGATCATTAAACAGTGTTATGTGTTGTGGCGTGTTGATAGTGTGCTGTATCTTGTCTGATACATCCTGGTGGTGTAAGGGGTTAAGTGGTGCTCATTGGATCATTAAACAGTGTTATGTGTTGTGGCGTGTTGATAGTGTGCTGTATCTTGTCTGATACATCCTGGTGGTGTAAGGGGTTAAGTGGTGCTCATTGGATCATTAAACAGTGTTATGTGTTGTGGCGTGTTGATAGTGTGCTGTATCTTGTCTGATACATCCTGGTGGTATAAGGGGTTAAGTGGTGCTCATTGGATCATTAAACAGTGTTATGTGTTGTGGCGTGTTGATAGTGTGCTGTATCTTGTCTGATACATCCTGGTGGTGTAAGGGGTTAAGTGGTGCTCATTGGATCATTAAACAGTGTTACGTGTTGTGGCGTGTTGATAGTGTGCTGTATCTTGTCTGATACATCCTGGTGGTGTAAGGGGTTAAGTGGTGCTCATTGGATCATTAAACAGTGTTACGTGTGTTGGCGTGTTGATAGTGTGCTGTATCTTGTCTGATACATCCTGGTGGTGTAAGGGGTTAAGTGGTGCTCATTGGATCATTAAACAGTGTTACGTGTTGTGGCATGTTGATAGTGTGCTGTATCTTGTCTGATACATCCTGGTGGTGTAAGGGGTTAAGTGGTGCTCATTGGATCATTTATGTAAATTTGTATTATATTATCAGTTTCCGCCCTAGACCTCTATCAAGCTTAAAAAAAAACATCCATTAGATCCCCCTTCTAGATTAATGTGTACTTTTTCGAAAGAAAAATGTCCCGGCAAGGCTGGTTCTTCCAAAATTACGGGCTCACTATCGTTCGCCAGGAAAAAACATCTACACCTAAGTAGCACGAAAGGTCTTATTATTGACAAAGAAATGGGGCGAAAGGTCTTTATATCTGACAACTAATGAGCCGAACGTAAAAATCTGAAAACTAATTGGGCTAAACACAAGAAAGGAAGGGGACCAGAAAAACTGCCCAGTTCCCCTTAAAAAGACCACCCCCGGGTTAAATACTAAAATCACGAGAATAAGGAATACTCCCCTACATAATAAAAGGAAAACGCAAGGGGAGCAGAGAACAAAACAAGTGGGAAATCAACAACAGAAAGGAGGAACTAAGGTCAAACGGAGGATGATGGGTGACAAAAGAACAGAAGGAAAATCTACCACCAGACCTAACATCATCCAGACCGCCATCAAGAAAGCTAACAACCAGAAAGCAGAAGATAAGAAGTCGGAAAAGATAGCAGCCGCCAAAGAGAAGCAAAGAAACCTGCGATACAGAACAAAAGGACAAGATGGCTACCACCAAAGAGAGCGACTTCCAAGCACAAACAAAGAGGAAACTAAAATATAACAAACAGAAGTACCACAGAAGAAACCGATGCATACCTAAATGTATACCATGCCACGTATTCCAAAATTGCCCCACATTATTCTACAGCCAACAGAACAAGAGAAGAAGAAAGGCAAGAAGGCAGAGGGAAAGAGGAAGCATCAACAAAGAAATCCGCGCCCAGGGAGGTACCACATGTACCAATCGTCCACCAGTTTTTGGCGAGTAATGCACAAGATCACATCTCCACAACTATTACTCCGTCGCCCGTTATCACCACCAGAAGAGAAGCCCGGATTGCCACCATTGTACCAGAATGCCCTACTACACCTGGAAAGAACATTAAGATGTCTTCTATCTCCCAACAACATCCAAAAAGTCGAATAGTCTTCAGCCAGGGCGAGAAGGACTCTTATCACCACCAACAGAGTAAGCACTTGCGTCCCCTTTCCACCCAAAGGTCAAAGTACCTGCCCACCAGCTTCTAAGGGGTCCACTTAATCCCCTAGATTACCCCCTGACCGCCCTTGTGACCTATTGCCTCCCACACATCAACCCCGGGACATCTCAGCACACGTCATCGCTATGCTGAAGAAAACTGAACAAGGCAAGCAATTCTAGGGCTTTCAATAACTGGCATACCAAGTTGAACAGTCCTAGGATTAACCTCCCATTCAGTTGGTTGATAAACGGCAAACCGAATATCCCACTAGGTCTGAGGAGTTATTTTCCCTATTGAGGGATCTTTGTTAATTGTGTGGCATACCATCTTTTAACATAAAAGTCTTTAATAGGCTGCACCTTTAATATTAGAAGTCTAAAGTGCCCGGGCATGCCCACACCTAACTTTTAATATTAAAACCGCACTCTAAGAACTACCAAAGGATACTTGGCTTGCCAAGGTCACTTGAATAGTTCAGGACTCTGTGAGATACCTTAGCCGGCACTCGACATATAGCAGTCCTTAGTGCATTTGTCTGTAACATGTTATTTGACTCTTGCAATTAAAAAATTTAAACACCGCCCCGAGTTCTTGAAACCTCTTATAAAGGTCAGTGGTAGTCGAGGAAGACAAGAGTGGTCTTCACCATATTGTTTACTCGCGTTAGCCCGATATAGTGCCAATCTGTCATGACATAGGCATTATAATAAAGTCTCCAAGTCAAGAGTACCTGAACAAAAACTTCATCACCTATTAATATAAAGGTCAGGATAGTCGAGTATCCCTAAGCTTTATGATATATATACTCCCGTTTGTCCGATGAGGTGCCCAAATATTATAATATATTTACGGAGCCGCATTTAAGAACCCATGATGCCCATTAATCCATCTCTAAACAACTGCTCCACACGACAGGCCAACCTGGACGGCCCACCGGAGACTCAGACGACTGCAAGCTGCTACCTCAAGCCCTTTTACTTCAAGTGTTGATTCTGGAGCTATTATAGAAACCTGAAACAAGTCGATACCAGTGACGAGGTATCTAGGCACCTTGCGCACTGGTGAGAATTTGGCAGAGTTGATACTTTGGGACTCCAAAGTATCAACTCTGCCAAATTCTCACCAGTGCGCAAGGTGCCTTAGAAAGTTACAGTCCCAATATATTGACTCTGCCTAATTTCTACAAATGTGTATAAAGTTAGAGTCCCCAAATATTGACTCTGCCAAATTCTTACCAGTGTGCAAGGTGCCTTTATAAAGTAGAGTCCAGTATATAGACTCAGTAAAAAAACTCATCAATTAAGCGCTAATTAATATCATATCTGAACATTAAATCATGTCAGGGGTATTATCCGACAATTCTGTGTTTCAAGTACTGTATATATAATTGTTTTGCATTGTACAAGAGGACAGCTAAGCCTATTTTGTATACCTGAGCTCCATCTAGATCCTCGATCGTACTAGGACAGTATTTTTCATGTTGCATAAACTTATCTATTCATTTTAAACATAACTATCTATAATAAATGTACGTAGAGTTTAAGATAAATAACACTTTGTTTTTGTTTTGTTTTTAAACTTGCATGCGGCCACCACCAACTTGATCAGCGCCAGAGACACCCTCCTTCAAATTAGAGGAGAGACCAGACCTCTACATGTCACCACCCCACAACCCTACGTAAACTGTCACCACCCATTCGTAGTGCTTTATTCAGAATGCCACCACTACGATGGCTATATGGGCTTAGATATGCTCCAATAACTTAAAGCCCAGCTAGATTGTGGTCAACGGTTACTGAAAAAAAAAATATATATATATATATATTTATATTAAACTCTACATACATTTATGTTTTTTATTTGGGGGGGGGGGGGAGCCTGTAACTTTGAAATGTATTAAGAAATGTACGAAAGCTTGAAGGGGGTCTGAGAGGGGATGTTTTTAGTTTGAAAGAAGTTTGGGAAGGTGTTTTTGTTAGCTTAAAGCCATCATCACACATACACGAGTCGGTGCCCGAGTCCAACACGAGTGATGAAATTTCCATATTCGGCAATGACTCTGGCATACTCTTCGTGACCCTTCGTGACTTGTGTTACACTCGTTGTGAGTACTGTTGGTTAGTGGTGGGCGTATCGATACCAAAATATCAATACTTTCGATACCAGGCTGGTATCGAAAGTATCGATACTTTAGGCAAAGTATCGAGTATTATGAGTACTTGAGAATTGAGTGTAATGGAACATTTTGTAATAACAAAAGTTATTCCTAATTTCAAAATACTGTTATCGAGCGTCTGGCAATCCTGTACATTGCAGCAAAGTTAGCTAACTGAGAAGAAAACAAAAGCAGCAGATGGCACCTCTGCATGAATGAGTAGCTTTGGACGAGATTCTTCTGTTGATGCTAAGTGCTAAATCTAGCATAATTAAAAAACGTTTTGCGATTTTTACCGTTTTTTCACTTTTTCATCAGTTATCTCGGTGACGCTGTGTTTTCGGATTATCTTTATTATAGTCAACACTTTTTACCAGTGTAGTTACCGGTATCAGTAATTTTTCTTAAGAGATGCAATTTATTTTCTTATTCTTTTACATTCGTTCTTTGTTTACGTTAGCGTTTTGAAATACATATAATAAAGGATCTGTAAAATACATATAAGTGCATATTACTCTCCTTTAAATATAATATTGTATAGTACAGTACAGGTACTCATATTAACCGATACTGACTACAAAAGTACTTGGTATCGGTACTCCATACTACCAATACTGGGTGAAAAAATCCTTGGTATCGTATCGAAAGAAAATCCTTGGTATCGCCCACCACTACTGTTGGTATTGGGGTGTGTTCTGTGTACTCTTGACGTGGCCTAAAAATGTCCAACCTGCATGACATTTCTTGTCCCCGTCACAAGTCCGAAGGACATACGTGTAGACTCGTGTCAACATGTGTTAACTCTTGTTGACTCTTCTTGACTTGTCTTGACTCTTGTTGAACTCTGCATAACTCTTTGTGACTCACTTGTGACTCAACTACTTCAAAATATAATATTAAACAATATGTAACCATATGAAAATACCGAAATTGCAAAGACCCTTTAGAAAACAGATTGAAAACATCGTAACTTCGGTGACCCTTTAGAAAACAGAGACCGCTAGTGTTATTTGTGTACACTTCGTATTATAATGTTCCCTGGCATCTGCTTTCTCTCTCTCTATTACTTATATTTCTATCTACTGTATTCATTTCCATCTGTATCTAGCTATCTAGCTTATTTATCAGCTATTATATTTGTTATTTGGTCTCTATGGAATCTGTGAATATTTTCTGATTTGATGGGCTAAATAAACTAATTATACCACTAACACATAATGAGCAAAATGACACATGTCGATTAAAACATAAATAAAAATTAGGTTCCCGATTCCTTAGTGTGAAGTGAAAGCGATCGATAACGACAACTGAGCAAAAGTAAGCTTGTTATGAAACAAAGACTTTAATTTTTGAAACCATAAATTGTCAATAGCCTTGATCGGCTTGAATAAAAGACGGGGAAATTTATATTATATTCTTTTGTCATAATAATTATTAATGTAATGGTAGGACATTATTTGCTTTTCATTTCCATGGCATTAACCCTTCTTTACGGCGCCCGGCTATTGTTGAATTAAAAAAAATGGGGCCTATGAGTGGGGCCCGGCTATTGTTGAATGCAATTTTGAGCACATAATGTGCTCTGAGAGAGAGCGGAGCAGTGGGAGGAGCGTAGATTACCTCCTGACCGCTCGCCACGGCTGCCGTGGACCTACTGAGATTTACTCCACTTACATCCACCCTCACTCCCTCGCTACATACGTATTATATAAAGAAATTGCCATATTTTACCGTTTTTGCCCTTCGGTTGCACGATCGTTGCAAGACAACCAGTGATCGTAGAAGAATGGTTCAGGTGTCATTGGAAAGCTCAATTTACGCCCTTTCAGGGATACATACTTGTATTACGCTCTGGGTCTTGTTTATGCATGAAAAAGAGCACGGAAACAACACCATTTATGGTAAAAAAAAACGCTAGGCGGTACATAGAAATTACCGCCTATGCCGCTCTTAAGGTGTTAAAAACTAAACAATTATTAAAATTACATCAAACAACATATAATTCTGTCCATTAATAAGGGCATATGTCTGTCCATTAATAAGGGAGATAATTAGATAATGGATAAAAAGATCGAAGGTCGTTAGGTCCAAGTGAGCGTAAAATGTGCGAATTATGAAATAAGCCTATACTCTATGATAATATAAGGTGTCGGAATCATACATTCAGCCTTATATAAAAAATAGGGGGAATGGTTTTATTTGCTGTTTTTTTTTTCATAATAATTATTAATGTTATGTTAGGATAGTATTTTTGTCCATTCTATAGCATTAGAAACTGAATAATGATTAACACCTTAAGAGCGGCCTAGGCGGTAATTTCTATGTACCGCCCAGCGGGGTTTTTACCATAAATGGGGTTGTTTCCGTGCTCTTTTTCATGCATAAACAAGACACAGAGTGTAATACAAGTATGTATCCCTGAAAGGGCGTAAATTGAGCTTTCTAATGACACCCGAACCATCCTTCTACGATCACTGGTTGTCTTGCAACGATCGTGCAACCGAAGGGCAAAATCGCTAAAATACGGTCATTTTCTTACATTATTACGTGTGAAACGAGTGACAGAGGGTGGAGTACAAAGGAGTACATCTCAGTAGCTCCACGGCCACCGTGGCGAGCGGTCAGGAGGTAATCTACGCTCCTCCCACCGCTCCGCTCTCTCTCAGAGCACATTACGTGCTCAAAATTGCATTCGACAATAGCCGGGCCCCGCCCATAGGCCACATTTATTTCACTCGACAATAGCCGGGCGCTGCCAAAGAAAGGTTAAAAGAACATGAAACAACAAATAATTATGTTCATTAATAAGGAAGATAATTCGATACAGAAGATAAATACAGTAGATTGATAGAGGGGAAGAGGTCATTCGGTCTAAGCAAGCGATAATGTGTGCGACAATTTTATGATATTTTTAGCGCTATTTCTTTTCTCTATATATTTTGTCTATATATATATTTGTACTATAAACATTTTACTTACTATTTTATAACTGTCTATTTTACTGTCCTACTTTTCCTTCTGGGAACGGTAGGCTAGGAATCCTCCTCCCCTTGTAATTATCATCTACTAGACGAGACAGAAAGGGGTGAGTGAACGCGAAATTGGTACCAAACGATAAACATTGGAACTTTAAATGTTGTTTCTGTTCGGTCTGTCTCGAGTCGGCCACCCCCAGCTACAGGGTGTGCACGAGTATATACATACATACACACATACATACATATATGCCGGTACATTATCCGATGATACCCCAGATGACGTCACTCTTCGTGACTCTTGTTACACTCTTGTTGGCGCTTGTTACACTCTTGTTGAATCTTGTTACACTCTTGTTGACTCTTTGTTTTCGTACCCTGTAATTTGACCGTTATTTTTTCAAATATCCTCAACTCGTATTGGGTTGTGTTACGCTCTTCGTGACTCTTGTTGACTCTCAATAATAATTATACAGAACACAATAATAACCCCCACACGTCGGACCAACTAGTGTTAAGGGGAAGGTTGTATTTATTTGTTCGTTTATTTATTTATTTGTGTTTTTCTTCAGTTTCCTCCAACGACCACAATCAAGCTTAAGAAAAAAATACTCCCAAGACCCCCTTTCGAAATAAACGTAAATTTTTCGGTAGAAAAAACAAAGGAAATCACCGAAGGCTGGTTCCTACTAAATTACAGGCTCGTTATCACTCGCCAAGAAAAGATTGACACCTAAATCTCACAAAAGGTTTTTCGAATGTCTTGAAATGTCAAAACTAAAGAGGCTTAACATGAGGGAGAAGGGGGTCCAGAAAAACCCAAACATCATATTAATTAAGGCATGTGTCTAATGTGAACCATGTGTAACAGATGGATAGTCGAACTAGTGTTACGTGTTTATCTGTCGGTTCTGTTTGTGTATGTGTGTGTGTGTGTCTGTCTGTATGTGTGTGTGTTATCTCTTATCTGTCACTTATCGGTATATAGGTCATGCGAGATAAGCGGGGGTGGGGGTGGGGGGGGGTTTAGAGGTGTGTGTGTGTGTGTGTGTGTGTATGGATGTAGTATGTCTTATCTGTCAGTTCTCGGTATAGATGTGTGTGTGTGTGTGTGTGTAGAGGTTGGCAGGTGGGGGGTGGGGGTGTGACATTCCCCAGACATCCTAGCTCTGATACTAGCTCTACACCCTAGTTATTAAAACAATCTATCTCCAGAGGTAGAACTTCACCCCCCAAAAATATATATATAAACACTGTATATATATATATATTATTATTTTTTTTCTATGTGATTGAGGGAGGCAAAAGGCATAACTGCCTATAGCGAGTGCCTCCCCCATAGTTGAAAGAGTGACAGGGCCAAAATCAAGGGACGTTCGAGCCAAAATGCTTGGACACACGGAGTTTGAAGCAATTTAAGTCATAGGAAGCGGGAAAAACTAATTCTGGGAGAGAGTTCCAGAGCTCAGCTGTTGTGTAGAAGAAAGTTTGAGAGTAACGTTTCACTCTTGGGTTGGAGAGTTGCACAGAGTAGGGGTGGGATTGAGTTGCAAGACGGGTACCACGTGCCCTACGTAAAGGAGGTGGTATGCACTGGGATAGCTCTGAGGAACATTGATTATTATAGTAGCGATAGAATAGCAAGAGAGATACAACATTGCGGCGGAGAGAGAGAGATTGCAGAGAGTTGGTGAGTGGACGGGAGTTAATGATACGAAAGGCCTTCCTTTCAATCATGTCTAGGAGAGCGGTGTGAGTGGAACCTCCCAACACATGTGAACAATACTCAAAACAAGGGCGCACTATGCCCATGTACAGAGCAAGAAGCTGTGCAGGGGAAAACAACCCCCTAAGGCGGTTGAGCACACCCAGCTTCTGTGAGGCTGCCTTAGCAAGACTGGTAATATGGTCCTTCCAAATGAGAGCAGAAGAAAAAGAGACACCAAGAATATTGAGAGAAGATGAAGGGTTGATTTTTGTATTGTTGAAGAATAAGGAATAGTCCGCTGGGAGATCCTGACGGGTAGATAGATGGAGAAATTGGGTTTTGGAAGCATTAAAGTTAACAAGGTTTTCTCTGCCCCAATTGGAAATAGTATTTAGATCAGAATTTAAGAGTTGTATGGCTTCATTACGTTTGTCGTTGAGGGATTGCTGGCTTGGGCGTTCTGAAAAAGTAATGGAGTAGTGTAAGGTTGAGTCGTCTGCGTATGAATGGATGGGAATTAAGGTACAGGTAAGGAGATCATTTATAAAAATTAGAAAGAGAATAGGAGATAGGACAGAGCCCTGAGGAACACCGGAGTTTATAGGGTGAGGAAGTGAACAATGGCCGTCCACAACCGCGGCTATGGAACGGCCGGAAAGGAAATTAGAGACAATGGCACAGATGGAGGGATAGAAACCGAAGGAGGGTAGTTTAGAAATTAAAGATTTATGCCAGACTCTATCGAAGGCTTTCGATATGTCTAGTGCAATAGAAAAAGTCTCACCGAAGTCCCGAAAGGAGGATGACCAAGAGTTAGTAAGATATGAAAGAAGATCACCAGTAGAGTGACCCTTAAGGAAGCCATACTGGCGATCTGAGAGCAGATTATGAGAAGAGAAATGCTTAAGAAATTTGGAATCAAGAATAGTTTCAAAAACTTTAGAAAGACAAGAAATGAGAGCAATTGGACGATAGTTGGAGGGTTGAGAGCGGTCACCCTTCTTTGGGACAGTTGAATGTGAGCAAACTTCCAGCATGAAGGGAAGACGTTAGAGGATAGACAGAGACGAAAGAGTTTGCCTAGGCAGGGAGTCAGCACGGAAGCACAGTTTTTGAGAACAACAGGAGGAACACCGTCCGGACCATACGCCTTATTAGTGTTAAGCCCAGAGAGGGTAGAAAGTACATCTTTTGAAGAGATTAGGATATTAGGCATAAGTAAGAGAGAGGAGGGCGGAGAGGGAGGAATAGCACCGGAATCATCCAAGGTGGAGTTTCTAGCAAAAGTTTGAGCGAAGAGTTTAGCTTTGTCAGAGGAAGAAGTGATGGTTGTGCCATCAGAGTGGGAAAGGGGACGGAAAGACGAGGAAGCGAAATTGTTGGAGAGGTTTTTGGCTAGATGCCAGAAAGCTTGGGAAGAGCAGGAGTTGGATAGTTCAGTGCATTTATTATTGATGAAAGAGTGTTTGGCAAGTCGAAGAACAGATTTGGCTTGATTCCGGGCAGAAACATATGAAGAATGAGAGTCTTGAGTTTTAAGGCATCGGTACCGTTTGAATGCTTCCTCCTTTTTGTGAACAGCAGTAGAACAGGTGTGAGTAAACCAAGATTTTTTAGCATTAGTCTGAGAGAAAGAGAATAGAATGTATGCTTCCATGCCCGATAGGATTACCTCGGTAATGCGTTCAGCACTCTCCAAGGGTCCTCGGCCACGGAAGCAGAAATCATTCCATGGGAAATCAAAGAAGTACTGCCGAAGAGCCTCCCAGTCGGCAGCGCCAAAGTGCCACAAGCGCCGCCGGCTAGGAGGATCGGGTGGCCGTATTGGAGAGATAGGTGTGATGCTCCTGCATAGTAGCCACGTGCGGGCATGCGCGCGCGTCAGCTGCCCAGCCGTTTAGAAACCGGCTGACGGCAGCCGGCCGGCCGGCTTTTCCTTAGTATATATCCTACGACAATGTAACTAATGTCTGGGATATTTTTATGTTGTTTCACAGCTTGAAGCTGCCCTTATTCTTAACCAACGCATCTTAGTATATTTTATTCTCAATAGTTGATTGTTTCATTATAATATATAAGATGTAAGTCTAGTGAGAGTGGGAGGAGACGAGCGGGAGAGAGAGACCGGCTGGGGGACGTTGATTCGCGCGGAGAGTCCAGCTTGGGACGAGCCTGATGTTGCCACGTGCATTTGATATCAACGTTAGGCTTAGTTTCGACTCACGCCAGGGGTAGAGGATTTTGACCCGGCAACTGTGTTGAGTGTTGCCAAGCATGGGATGTATTTTGCATGCCTAGGGTGGGGTCCAGACAGATTCAAGACTCAGAGCTCACCTCACTGTCGTACCCTTCGGACCCCCTTGATATCTATCCCTCTCAACCCCACTTAGAAACTTTCTCTCTTACTTTGTATACCTTCCTTCCACTACTTCACCAATCTATTTAATTATCCCATCCCCTTGATAGACCTTATATCTATTATTGTATTAACGACGAGCTGTCAGATAATTAGATAGGATTTTGGGCCTTATGCGGAGACGTAATTGTTACTGAGACCTAGGAAGCTTTTTTGTTGTCTCATATTTGGTGGTTTCATGCTTGCTAGTGTGTTCTTGTGTCAGGTTAGCAGGGGCTAGACAGGAGGGGAGGCTTTTTGCGATCCTTTAAGTAAAGTCTGTTGGTGCGAGTCCTGTGGACCCGCACGACTTTACTAGGATACCCGTGGGAGTCTGGGGGCATTTTCTTGTCTGTGTCCCTGTGTGTCTAGTGTTGTGTTGTGTGAGGGTCCTTGCCTAGTCCACTCAGCACTGCGCTAGCACGTCTTGCTTTTGTTTTAGGGTCGCCAGGAGAGAGTCAGATACTTGCGATCTGAGTCTCTCAAGAGAGCACCCTTTCAATTAGAGTAATTTGGCGCACAGACTTGGGAACGTCCCTAGGCTAGAGCAGGTGGCTCAGCCCGGGTATCCGAAGCCTATATCCTTCCGGCTAGACCTCTGCCACCTGGCAGATTAACAGCTAGGGGTTTATTATCTCTGGATGCTTGTTATTGTGCCACAGTTTACCGTTTTTTGTGAGCATTGTGAGTCAGGGTGTGGCTTAGAGACTCTGTCCGAGCAGGCTTGCCTGACTAAGAGTGAGAAGCACACCTGTATGTGCTTATGTTGCGAGTTGCTACCTTTATTTAATTATACCTATGCCATTATACACTGTATGGCCTATCACTAGTATTTATTCCTGCTTATGAGTTAAGAGTTCTCTAAATCCGTAACGTACTTTCTTTGCTAAGCATCAGACCCTACAGTAGCCGCATGCAGTTTAGAAACCCGCATCTTGTCTACCTGTACGATGTTTTGAGGACTGTTTGCTTTCACCTTCTTTCACGCAGGGGTGATTAATTGTATTAATTAACGTAACGGTAAATGTACTTTCTTCTAGTTTGTTATTAAATTGTTTCTGCAATTTAATTCTGTTATCTATCTTTTCCTTGAAGCTTTAAGTCAACTTAATTGTGTGATCTTTTATATAGCCTGCTTGACTATCAGCAGTCTATAGTGCGTGCACCCTGTAACCGAGTCATAGGATACCTCTTTGTCCAGGCAGGACTCTTGACGGTTTAGGGTGGTTTGTTGCCTGGGTTTATAGATAGGGGTTGGATCTAGCGTTTTCCGTTGTTGCTTGTTGCCGCATACCTAGTCCAATAGAAAGAGCCCAGTGTTTATATATCCCAGGACGTAACAAATGGCGACCTTGCATAGGATTTACTGAACAGAGGAATATAGTGGTCATTTGTTTTGAGATTCCTTATGATTAGAGGAATACAGTGGACATAGAGTTTTTTTTTGGAGCAACCAATATAACACATTAAAGACTTTAAATAACATTAGTATATACATACTTGCATAGGAGATAAGGCACATCCTATAACCGTGATAATTACTGCAGTACACAAGCATGTCTAATACATCAGAACACAGTGATGGGTCAGGTCACGATACGGGCTCGGAGGGAGAAAGACCTGTGGAGTGGCTAGTCGATTTTAGAGGTGCCCCTTACCGCTGCCATGGTGTTGAAGCTGAATAAGTATGGCTTAAAGTGTGTGGCAGGTCTTCAGGGTCACCAGGGTTTAAGTGGCATGAGGAAAGATCAGCTGAGGACTTTGATATTGGGTTTAGAAGGGAGAGACCTGAGTGGAGAGGCTACTGGAGGCCCCGGTCCCCAGCCCCCCCTCCACTCTACCCCCATATCAAACGTCAGGATGCCTGAATTTAGTACATACCCCCAAGTTGATGGTCAATGGCAGCGTGGAATTCAATCACAGGGAACCTCTCCATTAAATGCACCTTCCCCTCCTCAAGGGTTGACTCCAGATTTGTTGTTTCGGCTTGAGATGGCCAAGGTTGAGGTTGCTAGAGCTCAGGTTGAGGCTGCTAGAGCTCAGGTTGAGGCTGCCGAGAGACAGGCTAGTGTGCAGGCTGAGGCTGCAGAGAGAACAGCTATACGAGAGGCTGAACTGCAGGCAGAGTCTACTAGGTATCGGGCTGACAGGGAGCTGGAGAGGTCTCGAGTGGAGGTAACAGGGCGAAATATTGGTAGGAGGTAACAGACATCGGGACCAATCATTGTCGCACCTGCTTAAACTAGTTCCTGTGTTCGATGAATTATGTGTGGCTGAGTTTTTTATGCGATTTGAGAAGAAGTGTCAGGAACACCAGTGGCCTCAGGAAAAGTGGGCAGCATTAGTTTCATCAAGACTCCTAGGAAAGGGGCTAAAAGCGTATGATGCACTACCTTTAGAGTCCTGTGTAGTTTATGATGAGCTAAAGAAGGCTGTGCTACGGGTCTATGAGTTACAACCAGAAACT
The DNA here is from genome assembly GCA_032716605.1 of Paralithodes platypus. Lineage (NCBI taxonomy): Eukaryota > Metazoa > Arthropoda > Malacostraca > Decapoda > Lithodidae > Paralithodes > Paralithodes platypus. The sequence continues at coordinate 27,077,328 of CM064529.1, read as the reverse complement.
TACCGCTTGAAGTTTCGGGGTGTTACTAAGGGCAAGGATAGTACCTTCCTAGAACACGCCCGGGACTTGTCTGATGCACTACGACATTGGCTGCATTCTGAGAGGGCAGCTACTTTTGAGGAGTTGAGTGAGCTGGTTCTCTTGGAGAAGTTCTTTAAGTGCACAGGCGGGGACTTAACATTAAATATAAAGGAAACAAATCCTAGAACTCTCCAGGAGGCAGCAGAAATGGCTGACCGCCGACTGTCATTAATTCGAGGGTGCGAAGCAGCAGCTAGGAGTGAGTCGGGTGCAAAGGATCGTACCCCTCCCCCTCCCAAGAATTTTGATACACATAAATACACAAAACCATCTAGCACTGACAATAAAACTGAACATAAACCAAATACCGTCCCGTATAAGAAGTCTAATGGTACGTCCCACTCCCAAGGGAAACCAAAGAGTAAAGAGTGCTTTGCATGTCACAAGAAGGGTCACTTTGCAAATGCTTGTCCGAACAAGCCACCAAACAAGGTTGTGTCATTGGCCCGCAGCATAGGGGTGTCGCCTATATCTTCTGAGTTTGCCAAGGGTAGTTCGTCAGATGTTGGGACACAGCCTGTGTTCAAGAGTCCGGAAGGCTCGAACCCTGTCCGCGACGTCTTTGGGGGTCATAGAGGGCATGGTTTTGTGAGGTGGGCTGGCGAAAGGCGAGGAGTTAAGCTATTGCGTGATACGGGGGCTTCTCAGACCTTGTTAAAGAACTTTACTGGTAGACCGATTAACGCTGCTCGGGTGGTGGTAGTTCAGGGGATCAGTGCTACGAAGTCCTACCCACTGGTGCGGATTGAGCTGGAGGTGGGTGGTGTGGCGAAGGAGCTGGATGTAGGAATTGTAGAGAACTTGCCTGTTGGGGGCGTCGACCTCCTCCTCGGCAACGACTTTGCGGTGCCTGCTTCTAAGGTTTCACCCTTGGTCGTTCCCGAGAAGGCGGCCGACGTTAGTAGGGAGGAACAGGAGTGGGTTGAGAAGTGTAGCGTACAAACCATGGCGTGTGTTGTGACGCGTTCTCAGATATCCGGAGCCTTGCAGCCACCACCTCAGTCTATCAAACCGCGGAGGAAAGGTCACAAGAAAACGGGAAGTGTTGTTCAATTGGAGAGTTTTGAGCCGGCAGTGTTTCTTGGTGACTCATTATTGGCACCTATGTTAGAGTCTGGAGAGGCCCCGGGGCCTGTCACCGCTAGTGCAGGTGCAGGGCAGGAAGAGACTCTGCGACAGTATCGTTATGCGCAGCGTGAGGAAAGGATGGCTCAGCGGGACATTGGAGGTGGAAATAAATTATTTAAGATGAACTTGGATAATCTCGCACCTGCTGATATATGTTCCTTGCAGCTGGAAGATCCTGAAGTCAGGGCGTGTGGTAATGGTGCTGTCGAACTGGAGAGCGATGGGGATGCGCAGCCTGGTGATTTTTTCTTGTCCGAGGGGATCTTGTATCGGAGACATCAGGATCCCAAGAAAAAGTGGGATGGCGGGTCAGGATTAGTGGACCAGTTAGTAGTACCGAGGGTGTGCCGTGAGAGCTTATTGAGATTAGCTCATGATGTGCCTTTGGCAGGGCACCTGGGGGCACATAAGACGGAGGCAGCTCTGAGCAAGCTTTTCTGGTGGCCTGGGTTAAAGGCGAGTGTCGTGTCATGGGTGTCACAGTGTCACACTTGTCAAGTTGTTGGGAAACCCAATCAGGTCATCCCGAGAGCCCCGTTACAACCCATCCCTGTCATCGGGCCGCCCTTCAGCAAAGTAGTTATCGATATGGTTGGCCCATTGCCCCCCACTAGTGCCGGCAATAAATTTTTACTAACTGTAATGGATGTAGCAACACGGTATCCAGATGCTTACCCCATGCGCAACGGGATGGCTAAGACTGTTGTCAAAAACCTACTTGTCTATTTCTCTCGTTATGGCTACCCTCAGGAGATCCAGTCTGATCAGGGATCCAATTTTACTTCTGCTCTGTTTAAGCAGACCATGCAGCAATATGGGATAGTGTCTGTGGTGTCATCTGCCTACCATCCCGAGAGTCAGGGAGTTTTGGAAAGGTGGCACTCGACTCTCAAGAGTATGTTGCGGTGTTATTGCATGGAAAATGGGAAGGACTGGGATCTAGGTTTCCCATACGTTTTATTTGCTGCGAGAGAAGTACCTGGGGAGAGCTTGGGATTTAGCCCGAACGAGTTGGTTTTTGGACACAGGGTCACGGGGCCCCTCCACATAGTCAAGGAGATCTGGGAGGGAGTCACAAAGCCATGCTCGCTTCTAAAGTATGTTGTTGAAAGCCGTGAGAGAATGCTAAAGAGCCTGGAGGTAGCAGGTCGGAACCTTAAGAGTTCACAAGCTCAGATGAAGGACAGATACGACCAGAAGGTGAAGCTGAGGGAGTTTGAAGTAGATCAGGAGGTACTGATACTACTGCCTCTGGTGGGACACCCCTTGTCTGCCAAGTATTCTGGTCCGTATCGGGTTGTAAGGAAGGTTTCTGATCTCGACTATTTAGTAGCTACTCCTGATCGTAAGAAAAAGAACCAACTTTGCCATGTAAATCTGATGAAAGAGTATGTGAGGCGCCCCTCCGAGCCTCTCACTGTCCCGGTGTTGATCTGCAGCGATCGTGGTGGAGAAGGAGGAAGGGACAGTCAAGCTGCGGGGGAGGATAATTGGGATTGTCATGTTTCCGCGGATCAGTGGGCGGGGAATTCTAGACAAGTGGCTCACGAGTTGATATTGCACCTGCCTGAGCAACAGCGTGTAGCTGTGCAGCACTTGTTTGATTCAAACCCAGCTGTTTTCGCGGAGCATCCGGGCCTCACTACTCAAGCGGTGCACGATGTCGATGTTGGGGACCACCCGCCCTTTAAATCAGTGCCATACCGTGTTCCCCCTATTACATTACCAGCACGTAGGGAAGAGCTGCATTATATGCTGAAACGTGGGCTGATTTCTGAGGGTGCAGTAAGGTGGACTTCCCCCATCACACTACAGCCCAAACCAGATGGCAAGGTGCGGTTTTGTATAGATTTCCGCAGGTTGAATGGTTTAACCCCCACAAATGCCTACCCTCTCCCTCGCGTGGACGACAGTGTGGATAAGATAGGAAAAGCCAAGTTCCTCACTAAGATAGACATTGTTAAGGGTTATTGGCAAGTGCCCTTGTCTGAGCGAGCGCGAGAGGTGTGTGGGTTTGTGGTGGACGGTGCCACATATCGTTGCCATGTTATGCCATACAGGCTGAAAAATGCCCCTGCAACGTTTCAGAAATTAATGAACGACATTGTAGCCGACATTCCCAACTGTACGGTGTACCTAGATGATGTCATAATATACGACGATGATTTTAACAGTCACTGTGCTCACATCGGACAGCTTTTTAATAAACTGAATGAAGCAGGTTTGGTGGTAAACCTGGGTAAGTGCGATTTTGTCAAAGCCACAGTTTTGTACCTGGGGTTCGAGGTGGGGATGGGTCAGGTGTGCCCTCCACAGACAAAGATCAAAGCCATCGATCAGTTTCCCCAGCCTACGACTAAGAAACAAATCATGCAGTTTCTAGGTATGATAGGCTATTATCGTCGCTTCATCAAAGGCTATTCGACTGTACTTGCACCTTTAACTGACTTATTATCTAAGGACAAGAAGTTCCGGTGGTCTCCTGAGTGTGCAGAGGCGTTTTCCTTGGTTAAACACCTGTTATGTACCCACCCCATACTCAGGGCCCCGGACTTCAGCAGACCTTTTCAGCTGGCGACTGATGCCAGTGGCGTAGGGGCTGGGGCTGTCTTGTTACAGACAGATGATGAAGGTATCGAACATCCAGTGAGTTTTTACAGTAAAAAATTCAATATTGCACAAAGGAATTACTCTGTAATTGAAAAAGAACTCCTGGCGATAGTGCTGGCGCTCAGGCACTTCGATGTATATGTTCCTGCTTTCGGACCAGTCGTAGTGGTTTATACCAATCATCACCCTCTGAAATTCTTGAATCAGTTTCATAACCGGAATATGAGGCCGACCAGGTGGTCACTCATGCTTCAGGAGTATAATCTGGACATACGCCATATTGCCGGTTCTGATAACGTGATAGCGGATTGTCTATCAAGGGTGGATGATGTTGGTTAGACTGCCACAGGATTGAGGGTTGAGTGTGGAGGAAAATAGGCTGTCACTGTAGTTCAGCCGAAAAAAACAAATTAAAAAAGCAAAAAGCTTATAAAAACTCTTTATTTTTATAACGTGTAGAATTTTGTATAAGATGTTGTAGCAGTATCTAAGTTGAATGTTTTCGCTTATTGTCGCTAAGTTAGTTGAACTTGCTCGGTGGAGCGCAACAGTCTTTATTTTGTTTATATATAGTGCCTTGTGTCGCAACAGTGTGTGGTACTATGAGAAGCTTTCTGTTAGATATGAAGAACTTAGTCAAGGGTCTTATATCTTGGGGGAGGTGTGACGCTCCTGCATAGTAGCCACGTGCGGGCATGCGCGCGCGTCGGCTGCCCAGCCGTTTAGAAACCGGCTGGCGGCAGCCGGCCGGCCGGGTTTTCCTTAGTATATATCCTACGACAATGTAACTAATGTCTGGGATATTCTTATGTTGTTTCACAGCTTGAAGCTGCCCTTATTCTTAACCAACACATCTTAGTATATTTTATTCTCGATAGTTGATTGTTTCATTATAATATATAAGATGTAAGTCTAGTGAGAGTGGGAGGAGACGAGCGGGAGAGAGAGACCGGCTGGGGGACGTTGCTTCGCGCGGAGAGTCCAGCTTGGGACGAGCCTGATGTTGCCACGTGCATTTGATAGCAACGTTAGGCTTAGTTTCGACTCACGCCAGGGGTAGAGGATTTTGACCCGGCAACTGTGTTGAGTGTTGCCAAGCATGGGATGTATTTTCCATGCCTAGGGTGGGGTCCAGACAGATTCAAGACTCAGAGCTCACCTCACTGTCGTACCCTTCGGACCCCCTTGATATCTATCCCTCTCAACCCCACTTAGAAACTTTCTCTCTTACTTTGTATACCTTCCTTCCACTACTTCACCAATCTATTTAATTATCCCATCCCCTTGATAGACCTTATATCTATTATTGTATTAACGACGAGCTATCAGATAATTAGATAGGATTTTGGGCCTTATGCGGAGACGTAATTGTTACTGAGACCTAGGAAGCTTTTTTGTTGTCTCATATTTGGTGGTTTCATGCTTGCTAGTGTGTTCTTGTGTCAGGTTAGCAGGGGCTAGACCGGAGGGGAGGCTTTTTGCGATCCTTTAAGTAAAGTCTGCTGGTGCGAGTCCTGTGGACCCGCACGACTTTACTAGGATACCCGTGGGAGTCTGGGGGCATTTTCTTGTCTGTGTCCCTGTGTGTCTAGTGTTGTGTTGTGTGAGGGCCCTTGCCTAGTCCACTCAGCACTGCGCTAGCACGTCTTGCTTTTGTTTTAGGGTCGCCAGGAGAGAGTCAGATACTTGCGATCTGAGTCTCTCAAGAGAGCACCCTTTCAAATAGAGTAATTTGGTGCACAGACTTGGGAACGTCCCTAGGCTAGAGCAGGTGGCTCAGCCCGGGTATCCGAAGCCTATATCCTTCCGGCTAGACCTCTGCCACCTGGCAGATTAACAGCTAGGGGTTTATTATCTCTGTATGCTTGTTATTGTGCCACAGTTTACCGTTTTTATGAGCATTGTGAGTCAGGGTGTGGCTTAGAGACTCTGTCCGAGCAGGCTTGCCTGACTAAGAGTGAGAAGCACACCTGTATGTGCTTATGTTGCGAGTTGCTACCTTTATTTAATTATACCTATGCCATTATACACTGTATGGCCTATCACTAGTATTTATTCCTGCTTATGAGTTAAGAGTTCTCTAAATCCGTAACGTACTTTCTTTGCTAAGCATCAGACCCTACAGTAGCCGCATGCAGTTTAGAAACCCGCACCTTGTCTACCTGTACGATGTTTTGAGGACTGTTTGCTTTCACCTTCTTTCACGCAGGGGTGATTAATTGTATTAATTAACGTAACGTTAAATGTACTTTCTTCTAGTTTGTTATTAAATTGTTTCTGCAATTTAATTCCGTTATCTATCTTTTCCTTGAAGCTTTAAGTCAACTTAATTGTGTGATCTTTTATATAGCCTGCTTGACTATCAGCAGTCTATAGTGCGTGCACCCTGTAACCGAGTCATAGGATACCTCGTTGTCCAGGCAGGACTCTTGACGGTTTAGGGTGGTTTGTTGCCTGGGTTTATAGATAAGGGTTGGATCTAGCGTTTTCCATTGTTTCTTGTTGCTGCATACCTAGTCCAATAGAAAGAGCCCAGTGTTTATATATCCCAGGACGTAACATGGGACAGGTGACAGAGATAAGTTTATGGTCGGAGGAGCCCAAAGGAGAGAAAAGATCGACAGTATAAGAAGAAGGGTTAGAAGTTAGAAACAGGTCAAGAATGTTGGGCCGATCTCCGATGCGATCCGGGATACGGGTGGGTTGCTGAACTAACTATATATATATAACTAACTAGTATATATATATATATACTGTATATATATATATATATATATATATATATATATATATATATATATATACTGTATATATATATACATATATATATATATATATATATATATATATATATATATATATATATATATATACAATTCTATGTGAGTGAGGAAGACACAAGACAGAACTGCCCGTAGCAAGTGCCTCCCCCATAGATGAAAGAGTGACAGGGCCAACATCAAGGGACGTTCGAGCCAAAATGCCTGGACACACGGAGTTTGAAGCAATTTAAGTCACAAGAGGAGGGAAAGACTGATTCTGGGAGAGAGTTCCAGAGCTCAGCTGTTGAATAGAAGAAATATTGAGAGTATCGTTTCACTCTTGGGTTGGAGAGTTGCACAGATAGTCTCGTTCACTATGTTAAAATACACAGTTTCGTTATTTTGTTTTGGAGATTAGCAAACCTGTACATTTTTATAATCATCAGATCATGGAGAATCCGAAAATCAACGTTTGGCATTTGCACGAACACCTACATGGCTACCATAATGGAGTTTCAAAATGGCCGCCATAATATACATATTATCGCGATCTTGGTTGCTAGTCAATCTAGAAACTATTCAGTATGCTAATCCTATGTTTTCTGGGTTAAGGAATCCAATAAAGACCTCATAATCGTGCTCAGGGTTATATAAATTAAAAAACAAAAAAGTAATTGAAAAATATTATCTTCATATTTGTGATATAACTATAGTTATTATAGTTATAATACATGTTGCAAGTCCTATAAAGATATATATAGGTATTTTGTTTTGCTATGTGAGTGAGGGAGACAAAAGGCAGAACTGCCTGTGGCAAGTGCCTCCCCCAGAGTTGAAAGAGTGACAGAGCCAAAATCAAGAGACGGTCGAGCCAAAATGCCTGGAAACACGGAGTTTGAAGCTATTTAAGTCATAAGAATAGGGAAATACTGATTCTGGGAGAGAGTTCCAGACCTCAGCTGTTGAATATTAGAAGGATTGAGAATAATGTTTCACTCTTAGGTTGGAGAGTTGCACAGAGAAGTGGTGAGATTGTGTTGCAAGACGGGTGCTACGTGCTCTACGAAAAGGGGTTGGTATACACTGATAGAGCTCTGAGTAACATTGATAATATTAATAGCGGTAGAATACTGAGAGAGATGCGACATTGCGGCGAAGAGAGAGAGATTGCAGAGAATTGGTGAGTGGACGTGAGTTAACCCGGAAACTGCGGGGAGACTCTTAAGAGTTCCCCCGGCGGACTGCGGGGAGATTCTTAAGAGTGAGTGAAAAAAAAAATCAACTTTTGACATCGAAAAAAAAAAAAAAAAAAAAAATGGCCCCTGGGCCATGCAAAATCTCAGTCCTCTACCTCCCCTCCTTCCCCACTTTCCTCCTCTCCTTCAGTTATCACCTATTTTCCCTGTTTTTCCCTTATTCTGAGGTATATTTTCGTGCTAACATTAGAAATCCGGTTGGAGGGTGTGGTCATCACTGATAGCAAGCGAATGCAAGAGAGAGAGAGAGAGTATCGATCGAATGTGTCTCAGTGGCCTTGGGGGAAATTGGCGGGAAAGCAGCTTGCCTCACCCATACATTATACAACTCGCGGGCTATATCTCCGATTTTGACCATCCAAACGCTGATTTCACTCGTTTTATTGTTGTTTGAGGTTAATACCTTTATAATCAACCCATAATAGGCGCATATGGATAAGTATTAATGCTATTAATGGTACAATGAATATTTTAGTGACGGAAACACCTCAAATACGTCAGCACAGGGGGACGTTTCCAATTACCGCCATGCACACTTGTTAGGTTAATGAGATGGAAGGCTTTCTTTTCTACTTTGTCTAGAAGTGCTGTGTCAGAGGATCCTCCCCACATGTGTGAACAATACTGGGTTTATAAAGCAAGAACACATTCTTGTTAGTAATGAGGTTTAACTATAAGGGGAGGCTGAAGCTTTGACCCCCAAGTCAGCCTGTATAAGAGATTGTGTTTCTGGCATTATACCATCTTATTACCAATGGCAATACTAAGACTCGCTGAAAAAAATCAGCTCTCTATGTGCGCGTGCGTACGCTGAATTTCATTGAAATATTTGTAAAATCATCTTCTCACTCAAAATTGTTCAAATTTCCCGCAATTTTTGCATGGCGTATTCTACCTGCATCCCCTACAAGAAAATGATCTAGTTTTACCATATTGCATAATAGAAGGGGCTGACAAAAATATATAATATATATATATGTTTTTTTAGCCAACATTTCAACCTAAACAATGTCGAATCTTGAAAAATATGTGAGAAAATTACATTATCTCTGCATTTTCCAGTTGCTATATAGTCCTATATGTAGTGTGTAGAAGGGGAATGAATTTGAGCATTAAACACAAAAGTAGATGATCTCGTAAGTGCCAAAATAGGATCTCTGGCAAGCTAAAATCAAAGATTTTCACACACCAAAATACAATTTTGGAGAGATAGAATAGTTAGTCCTCCTTAGAAAACGTTTTCTATCATGGTGTGCACATAGACGATGGAGTTTAATGACCAACTAAACAAAATTTTCATCAGGGGGAAAGTTTGTAGAATTATTTTAAACAATTATTTACCAAAATCCATGATATTGGGGCCCCCCCAAGGGGGTGTTAGGGATGTCATATGGGTGTTTATGCCCTCATATGATCATTTCTATTGCTTACAGAACCCCTTTAGACTACAGACACAAACACATTTTTTGGGTGGCTGAAATATTTTTGTTTAGTTTTTCGGGGGTCAAGGTCGAACCCCCGGCCTGGGGGGTTATGGATTTTATTTCTGGGCTCATCGAGGGTTCAGTCTCCCCTTTTTTTAAATTAAAATTAAATTAAAATTTAAATTTTAACAGTGCTGTGTCAGAGGATCCTCCCCACATGTGTGAAGAATACTGGGTTTATAAAGCAAGAACACATTCTTGTTAGTAATGAGGTTTAACTGTAAGTTCTATTCAGAGAATCTACTAGGTCTATATCATTCAGGAATATGCATTTACAGATCTTCACCACTGTCCTGAGTGTCATTTTCTGCATTTCAGTCCGCGTCATTTTCGCAGTCACTTCCAAACAAACAAAGGCCCGTACAAGCTAAGTTATGTCTCCTGTATGGACACCTCTGGGTTGTGCAATGGACTTTACACTGACATCTGACCAACTCTACAATGGCCCGAGGTGTAGGTAGAACCTTCGTGGTGAAAGGCAGTATCTCACCATTGTCATTTTGATAATTACCATGTTTGAGTGGGTCAAACAGATATTGCCACATCACAGTGGCAACAGAGACAAATGGTATCTCACTCTTTATGACAGATATATTCCCATCCTAAAGTTCACGCCAGGTTTCCGGATAACTTCTCTTCAGCTCTTGCATGTCTGCGATGTAAAGGCATTTGTATTTTATCTGATCTAGGGCAAAGAAGAGCTTACTCAATGCCTCTCCAGCTTGCAGGTAAAGAACTAGATCAGAATTTCTTGAAGCTTCAACATGGTATAGGTAATTTGTTATTGACTTGAACACTGCGTTAGAGCATTTTTCTGCTTCCCGTGTTTTCAGTTGCTCAATAATATCTTTGTTGGTGAGGGTTTAAAGCAGGCGATCATTGGTTATAGCGATGCATTCTTGAATCTGGACTCATACTTCTGTCAACTGCTGATCTTGCACAGGTTTCTTGTACATCCATCAATAGCTCTGAGCAGATGGATTTGAGGTGTGGCTTTTCTGTAAAGAATTTGTCAAGGAGAAGTTCATACAGAGCCATGTATGTATGAATATGTGCACAAAGAGTTCTCTTGTAGTGGGCACACTTCAGAATCTGTCGTGTTGTAGCGAAGCCAAATACATCAGCTTCAATCCATGCATCATCTATCCTAGAATTTTCAATGGAAGTACCTAGTGCCCTTAGTGTATAGCTCACCCACCCTGGTAAGAACTAATCTTTTAAGATCATCCCTTGAATCCAGCAATTGCACCGCCCTCTCATATAAAGGCATATCGAAGGTAATCACTGTGGGGTGTTCTTCACCAACGACCAAGCTTTTCAACTGGGATGCTTGTAGCATGGCAGTAATCATTGTAGACCACTTGTGTGCTACTTCTGGCAGCAGTGGTACTGCACTAACTTGGGTCAAGGATTGGCCAGATGATACAAGTACTTGAATCCAGCCCAACCAGGGATACTGTTCTACTCTTCATTATCCTTTTCTCTAGACAGGATAGACGCTATGATCCAACCTAGGGTACTTCATGAGAATCAACAAGCCCTGTGGTGTCAACCTCAAATTCTTGTGCTTGCTTGACCAGTCCAGATTTTGGTTTGCTAAATGGCTTGATGGGTACATGATATGTGGCAACTGATAGCTTCTTTACCTCATCAAATTCCAGACTTGGTATGATGGCTCCCCTGGAGCATTGCCCTTCTGATACACTGCAGTGATTGTCCCATGTGTGGTGTCTTTTCCATCAGCTGTGTCCTCGGTGAAGTCTATATTGTTAACTGCAAAGAACACAAAGGTTCCTTTCTTGAGGAAGGGTGGGACATACAAGTCATCGAACTGTCTTGTGTCTTCCACAACAGCATTAGCTATAGCTGTTTCCAAGAGCATTAACCGACTGTATGGTACACAATAGTTCTGTGAATGAAGGAAGTCTGTTGATTTCTTGTTCCTGGTGTCATGATGAACAGTAAGTGCCAAACCCAGAACTTGTGAATTTTCTTGAGCATGTTGTGTCCGGAAGGTATCTGTTTCCTGCTTGGGTTAGTGTTGCATCTGCCTTTTGGTTTTGAAATCATACATAATGTTCTGACCTGTGCCTCATCTCTGTTTGCAACTATACTTCGAGTCCTGCCAATATCCAACGTATAAGGCTGTACAACTCTGGTGGAACGTCTTCTGACGTGCTTAATATGGTAACTGAGTCTGATCTATTCTTATAAGTGAAGTCTGCAATACTTCTGCGTAATAGCTTAGCTGTCTTGTATAACATCCTTATATTGTCCATTTCACTCTCATGGTCTTGTATCACAGATGTGTGGACCATTTCTTCTTCACAGGCTTCAGGGCAGTAAAGAACAGATGGCTGCCAATCACGTGTTAGAATAATTAGGAGTCTAGCTATGCTATAATTATATTTCTTATGTCTGGAAACATGGAATAGGCACATCGAATGAAGAGATATAGATAGGAAGATGTGATCGGAATATTTGTTATATCACTCAGTGGTGTAAATACACAACTGGTATCACTGAACTCTGGAAAGATAAAAAGTCCTAAAAGAGAAGTAAGGATTAGGATTAGAAGTGTAATGATGCCACTAGTGGTTTTCCTGACCCAGAAAACATAGGCAGCCCCCCAGAAGCTGGGTGTGCTCAACCGCCTTAGGGGGTTCTTTTCCCCTGCACAGCTTCTTGCTCTGTACAGGGGCATAATGCGTCCTTGTATTGAGTATTGTTCACATGTGTGGGGAGGTTCTTCTCACACCGCTCTCCTAGACAAAGTTGAAAGGAAGGCCTTTCGTATCATTAACTCCCGTCCACTCACCAACTCTCTGCAATCTCTCTCTCTCCGCCGCAATGTTGCATCTCTCTCGCTATTCTATCGCTACTATAATGATCAGTGTTCCTCAGAGCTTTCCCAGTGTATACCACCTCCTTTACGTAGGGCACGTGGTACCTGTCTTGCAACTCAATCCCACCCCTACTCTGTGCAACTCTCCAACCCAAGAGTGAAACATTACTCTCAAACTTTCTTCTACTCAACAGCTGAGCTCTGGAACTCTCTCCCAGAATCAGTCTTTCCCTCTTCCTATGACTTAAATTACTTCAAACTCTGTGTGTCCAGTCATTTTGGCTCGAACGTCCCTTGATTTTGGCCCTGTCAGTCTTTCAACTATGGGGGAGGCACTCGCTATAGGCAGTTCTGCCTTTTGCCTCCCTCAATCACATTGAAAACAAAAATACAAAATAATTATGTTTCTATGTTGCATAGAAAGCGAGATAGCGCAAATTATGTTTTTTATGGCGGCCATTTTGAAAATCCAATTGACGGCCATATGCAAGTGACTACGCAAATGCCAACATTGATTTTCGGATTCCCCATTCTCTGACAATTCCAAAAATGTATAGTTTTGCTAATCTCCAAAATCTTTAAACGAAAATACATAGTGACCCTGACTAAGAGTAGGGATGGGATTGTGTTGCAAGACGGGTACCACGTACCCTACGTAGAGGAGGTGGTATATATTGGGAGAGCTCTGAGGAGCACTGATTATTGTAGTAGCGATAGAATAGCGAGAGAGATGCAACATTGCGGTGAAGACATAGAGTTTGCAGAGAGTTGGTGAGTGGGCGGGAATTAATGATACGAAATGCTTTCCTTTCTACTTAGTCTAGAGGTGCGGTGTGACAGGATCCTCCCCACACATGTGAACAATACTCAATATAAGGACGCACCGTGCTCCTGTACAGAGCAAGAAGCAGGTGTAAAAAAAAACTTGAGGCGGTTGAGCACACCCAGCTTCTGGGAGGCTGCCTTAAGGGGCGGTTACACATGCCCGAGTTGCCCGAATCGGTGACAAAAGTTGCTCCGTGGAGCAACTTTTGCGCCCCAGGCAACTTTTTCGGGACCCATTTGTCACCCGAATAGGGCAACTTTTGCGTCCCGAACGTACGGGACGCATCGCCTGTTGCGGCAACTATAAATATGGGTTGCATGCAATAGTAGTAATGAGATAACTACTGTATATGTATGATGTGCAAGCATTAATATACTATAATAATGCTCAATCCTTAAATATATATGTCATCATTCACAGTATAATATTCAATAATTGGGATGAGAGAAAACTGTTTAATCAAGAAGTAGGCTACAGTATGAATGCGCAATTTCAAGTTTGTACAAATAGTCTACAATATTTTTAGGCAAGAATGGGAAGAATATTCTCTCAAGGGATTAAATGTATCATATATCGGTTATCATAATCAACTTACAAGTATAATTTGCAACAGTAAACGATTTGTTATTACTAAATATGAATAGTAGCTTCGTTACTGCAATGGTTAGCCTAATACTTCCTTCAGTATTATAAATAATGTATTCTGTATGCTTTGTAATCTTGATAAAATACCGTTTTATGCATTATAGGTTCGGTTAATGCGACGTGCTAAATAGCAGAGCTGGGCACCACAAACAAAAAGTCAAGTCAGCAAACACAAATCAGCAAACCCAGAACATAACTTCAGCAAACACAAATGTGCAAACCTTGTGAAATTTCTAGTCCTCAAATGCAAATATGCAAACACAAACTGTTTTTTATTAATTTTAAATTTAAACTACAGAATCTAGGGTAAATCAATAAATTCAATCTCTAATGTCAATAAATATATATATTTACTTAAATATAATGTTGCCCAACTTCCATGGACCTGAAGGATATACATACAGGCTTTTAAAGCTGGGAAATTGCTGTAAATTGCCAAAACATTCCAGAACGTCACCCGCAGTGAAATGGTTAATATATATAGCATAGGCCACTTAGTTTGTCCACATGGGCAGTAAAACGTTGGGGCAACTTGTTTATGGGGAGAGTGCTTCAGTAATAATCAGTATTCGCAATTCCGCACCATTCAGGAGGAGGTACGCCGGATGACAGAGGTGCAAGGAGGCGATTTATTCGTGGTCCCCCCTTTGGGAATGGCAATAGGCTATATATGCCTAGATAGGTCTACTTTAGATAGATTAAGTAATTTAATAGAAAGTTGCCTAGGCCTATTAATTTTAATGCTCAGAATAAAGGCCTAGCTTCAGATCAAAATTTAATAAAATGTTATTGTAGGCTAAATTTAGTCTAGGCCTATATGATACTTTCAAAATTAACACTTTCTACTTGACACTAATAAAATGAGTGTGATTATAGGCCTAGGCCTATACATAGAAGTTAGAACATGCAATATTTAGCCTAGGCCTACATGCTTTGAGGCATTTTGATGGAATTAGTGACTGATTATAGCCTAGACCTAGACCTAGGCTATATATATAGAAGTTAGAACATGCAATATTTAGCCTACATGCTTTGAGGCATTTTGATGGAATTAGTGACTGATTATAGCCTAGACCTAGGCCTAGGCTATATATTAAAGTTAGAACATGCAATATTTAGCCTACATACTTTGAGGCATTTTGATGGAATTAGTGATTATAGCCTAGACCTAGGCTATATATATAAAAGTTAGAACATGCAATATTTAGCCTACATGCTTTGAGGCATTTTGATGGAATTAGTGATTGACTGATTATAGCCTAGACCTAGGCTAGCCTATATATATATAAGTTAGAAAATGCAATATTATTTAGCCTACATGCTTTGAGGCATTTTGATAGGATTAGGGTAGCCTAAGCCTAGCCTAATAAAATTACTTATATTAGCAATTAGCCTATAGGCCTAGGCTATATTTAGAAGTTAGAACATGCAATATTTAGCCTACATGCTTTGAGGCATTTTGATGGGATTAGTGATTATAGACCTAGGCCTAGGCTATATAGCCTAGCCTATATAGAAGTTAGACTTAGCCTAGGCCTACATGCTTTGAGGCATTTTGATGGGATTAGGGTAGCCTAATAACATTAGTTTAGGTTAAAAATTAACATGCTATCAATCAAATTAACGATAGCCTAATTTTATAATCTTAAATTAGGCTAGATTATAAGGTTATAAAGCCCTTCTCCAGAGACATCTTCTTGGTAATTACAGGCCCATAGAAGGTGTCTAGGTGGGGCCAGGGGTGGCTTAGGTCCTCGATTTCTGCATGCTCTGCAGCATCACTGTCGGATGATGGTGGTGAACTGCTCCCCATGCTGTTGGCAGGTGCGGTAGGCATGATGGTCGACTCCATGTTCACTTCAATAGGCCGAAAATATAAACAAAGTTGAAGTGCTAGCAGGTTGGAACTCTTGGACTGCTGTGTGTTGTAGGTGTTAGCTCGACGCTTGCTACTAAGTAAGTGAACAAACGTGAAGAGCCGATGTATAGGCCTAGATTCCAGAACACAGGTAGTTGGCTTGGTCACATGACTTTTTTTGGCTGGAGCTGCAAGAGCGGCCCAGGGCTGGCTGGCGGCTGGAATTTTTATTTTGCGGACTCGAGGTTTGCAACATGGAGGTACTTTCCAGAGCTTCAAACCCGCAAATAGGCAGCCATTTTGGCGCCAACGCTAATTCGCCAACAAAACTACACTTCCGCCATGGCGGAATTGGCTATTTGCGGAAGTGTTGGCTAAAGTGCCCAGCTCTGCTAAATAGTAGGCTACTCCTTAAATAACTTAGTAGCCTACATACTGAATACAGTATACGGTAATAGTGTTTGGCGTGAATTAGTAGGCTATGTCGTGGAAATATATTCCATATGTAGCCTAATGCCTAAATATATATTGATATATATACATTCTATATACAGTAGGCTATATTAAACTACAGTAAATAAGTGTTAATACTTCTAATGATAATGTGACAGGTAATAATTATACGAACCTTAAGAGCTATAAAATACCACATGGAAAACATAAAAAATCGTACATATAATACAGTAAACACAAGCAAGGAAAGAAATACCGTCACTGCCAATTTTAAATGTGTAATACGTAGAGCAAGGCCTGTGATTGGCTAAACCGGGTGAGCCCGGGTCAGCCAGTCTTCTCTCTCGCTTACTTCTTGGTTTATCATTGCTTTATCTTGCATGTGTTTACTTTATGATATATACGTTATTATTGTGTTTCCTGTGCTCTTTAAGAGCTCTTTAGATTCGGATAGTACTGTAATTTATTAACCTAAGACGTGCGCATGGGGGGTATGAGACACCACACTCCTGTGCACACGTATTTGAGCTGTTCCATCACTAACATCGTTATTTTACCATAAATAGCATTAATACTTATCCATATGCACCTATTATAGGTTGATTATAAAGGTATTAACCTGTTACAACAATAAAACAAGTGGAAACAGTGTTTGGATGGTCAAAATCGGTGATACAGGCCGGGAGTTACATAATGTATGGCTGAGGCAACCTCCCTCCCCTCCTCCCCTCCCCTTGTCTGGAGAGACACTGTTACGCAATAGTCTCTCTCTCGCTCTTTCCCACGCTTGGTAACAGTGATGACAACGCCCTGCTACCAACTCGCTAATGTTAGCACGAAAATAGACCACAGAATAAGGGAATAACAGAGAAAATAGGTGATAACTGAAGGAGGGGAGGAAAGTGGGGAAGGAGGGGAGGTGGAGGAGTGATATTTGGCATGGCCCAGGGGCAAAACATTTTTTTTTTTTTTTTTTTTTTTTTTGGGGTGTTTTAAATGGATTTATTTTTTCCCTTACTCTTAAGAGTCTTCCCGCAGTCCGCCGGGGGAACTTTTAAGAGTCTCCAGGCAGTTCCCGGGTTAAGTAATCATTAAAATTACTTAAACGTATCTAGTTTAATGAATAAATAAGGAACAATACAGATAATATATAAATTATCAGGGTAATGATAAAATAGCCAATCATGAGCGTGCTGCTGTTTCAACTGACTTGCACTTTCACCGACAGACGTGGATTCATGTTGCTTGTTTTATGTAATGGCGAGCAATATAGTCAAACATACCTTGGTTTTATATATGCTCAGCTTTATCATAGGGATTGTGATGTATTAATAGCATGACGGGAAGCTAAAACGGCTGAATTAAGACCAATTAATTTCGAAGTGAGAACGAAAGAGTGTACGGGAGATAGTGCTACGAGCAACTCTCTTCCTGCATGTGTAACAACTTTTTGGGGGTCTCAGAAAAGTTGCCCTTAGCGGTGACAAAAGTTGCTTGGGTGGCAAAAATTCAGGCATGTGTAACCGCCCTTTTAGCAAGACTGGTAATATGGTCCTTTCAAGTGAGAGCAGAAGAAAAAGAGACACCAAGAATTTTGAGAGTAGATGAAGGATTGATTTTTGTATTGTTGAAGAATAAGGGATAGTCCTCTGGGAGTTCCAGACGGGTAGATATAAGGAGAAATTGGGTTTTGGAAGCAATAAAAGTAACAAGGATTTCTTTGAGCCAATTGGAAATAGTAGTTAGATCAGATGATAAGTGTTCTATGGCTTAATTACGTTTGTCTTTGAGGGATTGCTGGCTGAGGCGTTCTGGAATACTAATTGAGTAGAGAAAGGTAGAGTCCTCTGCGTATGAATGGATGGGACTGTAGGTACAGCTGAGAAGATAATTTATGAAATTTAGAAAGAGAATAGGAGATAGGATAGAGCCCTGAGGAACACCGGAGTTGATAGGATGAGGAAGTGGGCGATGGCCGTCCACAACCGCAGCTATGGAACGGCCGGAAAGTTAATTATATATATATACTGTATATACATATACTGTATATATTTATAATTATATATATATATATATATATATATATATATATATATATATATATATATATATATATATATATAATTATATACTGTATATATATATATATATATATATATATATATATATATATATATATATATATATATATATATATATATATATATACAGTATATATATATATATATATACGGTATATACAGTATATGTATATATATATATTTTTTTTGCTATGTGATTGAGGGAGGCAAAAGGCAGAACTGCCTATAGCGAGTGCCTCCCCCATAGTTGAAAGAGTGGCAGGGCCAAAATCAAGGGACATTCGAGCCAAAATGCCTGGACACACAGAGTTTGAAGCAATTTAAGTCATAGGAAGAGGGAAAGACTGATTCTGGGAGAGAGTTCCAGAGCTCAGCTGTTGAGTAGAAGAAAGTTTGAGAGTAAAGGGTACTTCACACAGTCAGAAATGCGAGCTAGAATCACTAGGAATACCTGAAAATTCGGATTCCTAGGCCTATTCGCGGTGAAAATCGATACTCCTAGTGACTCTAGCGATATCCTAGTGATTCCTGTTAGACTCCCATTGACTCCAAACCAGTCCCAGCCGATTGGCCCTGTCCGACAAAATGATCACCGTGTTTAAGGTTCTCGCCGCGAATCGGACCACTCCCAGTGATTCTCAGTGATCCCCAGTGATTCCCCAGTGACTACCAGTGAGTCCTGGTGATTCTGGTATGAACTGAAACTGAAACCGAAAGCTGTTTGCCAATCATATACAAAACACCAAGAATCACCAGAACTCACTGGGAGTCACTGGGGAATCACTGGGGATCACTGGGAATCAACTGGGAGTCACTGGGAATGGTCCGATTCGTGGCGAGAACTTTAAACACGGTGAACATTTTGTCGGACAGGGCCAATCGGCCGCGAGTGGTTTGGAGTTACTGGGAGTCTAACAGGAATCACTAGGATATCACTAGAGTCACTAGGAGTCATCGAATTTTCACCGCGAATAGGCCCAGGAATCCGAATTTTCAGCTACTCCTAGTGATTCTAGCTCGCATTCCTGAGCAAATACAAATATAATATTGTAAATCAAAATGAATAATAACTGTGTGGGTGTCGAAAATTGCTCAACCAGCTTTCTTATGTCTCGCCTACGCGCGTATATTGGATTATACATAGTCATGACTGTCATACAAATAATTGCAGTAGGTCTCGAATATACATTTAGATTGCATATTACTTCGAAATAAATAAGTAAACGTTTCTCTGGTGGCAATCTACCCTTTCGCAAGTGTAAGGAGACACCAGTCTATATTTAGCCCTCTATCACAAAAGGCAATCTGCCTGTGTTGACTCAGCACCGTCGCTGGTGGTCTATAATATAGTACTTTATTTACAGTCAATGGCCTACATGTTTCTGTGGTACTTCACATGTGTCTAAAATGCAATGTCTGCTTGCATAAAAATGCAATTCTGAAGTCCATTTATACGTACGACATACGCATGTCTCAGTTTCTCTTTCTCTCTCTCCATTCCTGACTCATGTTATTGTAGACCTGTTGATGGCAACGAACACCAGCCATCTGGTAGACATAAGGTTCAAAATACCAAACATCAATACGCCTGGGGCGCCTCCACAATTATCACAAAGCTGGTTATCTATCTAGAGATCTGCCTGACTTCCATCTCTCCACGACTCACTCACTCACTCACTGCACCCCTGCATGCCTCCCTCCCACCCACCCACCCCCAACCCACCCTTTCAGGCTTCCGTCTGCTAGAAACACATTCACAATTTGCGTAAATATCGCATCAATTGGGCTATATGCGGTATATTCCTTGTTATATGGGACGCCTACATATGTACACGTCTTTATTATAGCATGAGAGTGCTCTAAATACAAGATTTACGTGATATTTATGGCGTAACACACCCTCTCCCCCTTTCATTCCCACCACAACTCACTCACACCTTGGTTCACGCATAGAAACTCATTGATAATGTGCGTAAATATCGCATGAATTGGTCTATATGCGGTATATATTTTGATAATATGGCACGTATACATACGTACAAGTCTGTATTATAGCATGACAGTGCTCTAAATACAAGATTTACGTGATATTTATGGCATAACACACCCTCTCCCCCTTTCATTCCCAGCACAACTCACTCACACCTTGGTTCACGCATAGAAACTCATTGAAAATGTGCGTAAATATCGCATGAATTGGTCTATATGCGGTATATATTTTGATATATGGCACGTATACATACGTACAAGTCTGTATTATAGCATGACAGTGCTCTACGTACAAGATATACGTGATATGTATGGCGTAAACCACACTCTCAGCTCATAAATTGCCGCCAAACCTCCAACACATCTTCATTCCCACCTAAAAATTCTCTTATAATTCCCTTATATATTGCAATTTTTGGTCACTATGAGGCATATTCATTGTTATATGGGTGCCCTACACACGTATACATACTCTACATAGCCTAAAAGGGCTCAAAAAAGGACATATACGTGATAATACGCGGTAACCCACCCCCTCCTCCCTCTCCTTCTATCCCCTGTGCGCGTAAATATTCGGCAGGGAAATCTCGCCGCTCGATGACAATCAAGCCGCGCGGTGCCATTCGCTCCACATTTTTCAACTACGGACCGTTCCCCTACCCCCCCCAGACATTTTTTGGGGGGTCAAATATATATGGGCCGATGCACGCAAACATTCCCTACACGATGATGTACTTTTTATCGAAATTGGCAATAGGTCCCAAAATCATCATAGGTGCGCACAGTCTTACCCTGTAGAAAACCCCCTGTGCGCCGCGGAGAGGTTAAGGAAGCCATACTGGCGATCTGAGAGCAGATTATGAGAAGAGAAATGCTTAAGAAATTTGGAAGCAAGAATAGTTTCAAAAACTTTAGAAAGACAAGAGATGAGAGCAATTGGACGATAGTTGGAGGGATGATATATATATATATATATATATATATATATATATATATATATATATATATATATATATATATGTATATATATATATATATAGCTAAGGTTAGGATACAAAAGAAGTGGGTGAGGAGAGCTGGAGGGAGGCGAGAGGAGGGTGGAATGGTGAAGAGGGTGGAGAGGTTGCAGGAGGAGGAAGTCAGGGAGCAGTACAGGAGAGCAGTGGAAAGACGACTAGGTGGGTTCGACCTGGAAGTTATGGAGGAAGTGGAGGAGATGAGCAAGGTGTTTAAGGATGAGATCTGTGCAGCATGTGAGGAGGTGTGTGGAGTGAGGAAAAGAGGGAGGGTAGTGAAAGGTACAGCATGGTGGACAGAAGAGGTAAGAATAGCTGTGGAAGAAAAGAAGAAAGCATATAGAGAGTGGTTGGGTAGTAGAGGGAATGAATATTCCGAGAGACAGAAACAAGCGAGCGAGGTACGTGGAGAGTAAGAGGGTGGTGAAGAGAGTAGTGAAGGAAAGTAAGAGAAGAGTAGATGAGGAATTTGGAAGGAATCTGAGTGTAAAATGGAGGGAGAGTAAGAAACTGTTCTGGAAAGAAGTCAAGAAAGTTAGGGAAGGTAGCAAGGGAAACAGTAAGGGTGTGAAAGATAAGAATGGGAGAATGCTAGCCGAGAAGCAAGAGAGTCGAAAGATGGAGGGAGTACTTCAGTGAGTTGCTAAATGTAAGGAATGAAGAGCCAGCAAACATATCTGGATATGGTATGGGAGGGAGAAGAAGAGAAATAGTGGAGGAGGAGGTGGGGATCAGGAGGTCAGAAGTGTGGGAAGCCATGAAAAGAGTGAAGTTGGGGAAAGCACCAGGAACAGATGGAGTGTGTGGGGAAATGTTGAGGTATGGTGGTGAGATAGTGATAGAATGGGTGTGGAAAATGTGCAAACTAGCATGGGAGAAGGGGAGTGCACCCGATGACTGGAAGACTGGCATAATAGTCCCCCTATATAAGGGCAAAGGGGAAAGAGGAGTGTGTGTGGTAACCACCGAGGAATATGTCTTCTAAGCGTAGTAGGGAAGGTATACAGTAGGGTAGTGATTGAGAGAGTGAGAGTGAGAACGGAGAAATGGATAGGCGACGAGCAGGGAGGTTTTAGGAAGGGAAGAGGATGTGTAGATCAGATTTTTACCCTGAATTGTGTTGTGGAAAAGTATCTGGAGAAGAAACAAAAGGTGTATGTTGCCTTTATGGACTTGGAGAAGGCCTATGACAGAGTGGATAGAGAAGGTTTGTGGAAAGTACTAAGAATATACGGAGTAGATGGCAAGTTGCTGAAAGCAGTGAAGAGCATGTATGAGGGTGCAAAGGCGGCAGTATGTGTGGAGAGTGAGCAGAGCGAGTTCTTTGACCTGAATGTTGGTTTGAAACAGGGGTGTGTGATGTCCCCGTGGTTGTTTACTGTATATATGGATGGAGTCATGAAAGAAATACTATCAAGAGCAGTGGATGTTGGTGTATCACTGAAAAGGGAGGGAATTGAGTGGAAGCTACCTATACTGCTGTTTGCGGATGATACAGTTCTGATGAGTGATAATTAATGGGAATGGCAGGGTCTGGTAAATGAGTTTGGAACAGTGTGCGAAAAACGGAATTTGAAGGTAAATACGGGGAAGAGCAAGGTTATGGTCTTCGAAAGGGGTGAAGTCACAGAGTGTGAGGTGAAGCTGAACGGTCAGGCTATGGAGATCGTCAACTCTTTTAAGTATCTGGGCAGTGTGTTGAGTAAAGATGGGACTATGGATGAAGAAGTGCGGGAGAGGGTACAACAGGGGAAGAGGGTTGTAGGAACGCTAAAAGCAGTAACAAGAAATAGGGTGGTCAGTATGGAAGTGAAGAAGTCCTTGCATGACAGTGTGGTAATCCCGACACTGACTTACGGAAGCGAAGCATGGACGTTGGTTGAGAGACTCAGACCAAGAGTGAGAGCAGTGGAAATGAATTACTTAAGGAGTGTGTGCGGAGTTACATGGAGGGATAGACAGACTAATGAGGAAGTAAGAAGGAGGTGTGGTGTGGAGGTAGATGTGCTGGAAAGTGTGAAAAGGAACAACTTGAGATGGTTCGACCATATGGAACGTATGGAAAGCGAGAGAATGACTAAGAGGGTGTACGAGAGCGAGGTGGAGGGACAGAGAGGGAGAGGTAGACCGAATATGAGGTGGAAGGATGGAGTGAGGAACTACATGAACGAGGGCGGTGCTGGTTGGGGGGAGGGGCGTCGACTGACTGGGGACAGAGGTGCATGGGGGTGGTTCGTTCGTGGCCACCCCTTCGGGGATCACGGCGTCAGGCAATAGATAGATAGATATATATATATATATACAATATATTCAGTATAATTATACACACAATTTATCGGGGACCCCACTATCACAGTAAGATGGGGGTTTGTTATGCATTTCTGTATTGCTTCATATAAGATTATATAAATATATGTATGACACGATCCCTGCATACAAGACGCACTGAGACTTTCACTTCACACTCGAAAGTCCCCCCCCCCCAAGTCTACTTCCTGTCACACGAGGGTTTTTCGAGCAATATCTTCCGGCAATTTTAGTCTGGCAACTTGTAATTCAAAGTGTTTAGTCTGTCAGTCTCCTACGATCATCTATGGTGAGGGATTTTTTTTTTATCTGTCTCTCCATCTCTCTTTGGCTTGTTTTTATCTTTCTCTCCCTCTCTCTTTGGCTTGTATTCATTCGGCCCCATTCAGCCTACTGTTTTAAGGCGTTTACCCCCATCCAGGTGTCAATATTTTCCTGGTGAGCGGTAGAGAGCCAGCATATATATGTTTTTGTTTTTGACAGCAAGCTAAATATGTACAATTTTAGATAGAACAATTTCTCCGAAGTCGGATTTCTCCATACAATGCTGGCTCGCTACGCTCGCCAGGAAGAAATCGACACCTGGATGGGGATAAAAGTCTTAAAACAGTTGACTGAATGGGACCCAATGGATACAAGCCAGGGAAAGAGAGAAAGGAGAGAAAGATAAAAACAAAACGGTGACCCCCCCCACCCCCCTAACCGGTAACATATCTTTCATAATGTTCTGGCAACTATTTGACGATTTTATTCAGCTTAAGAAGGACGTCTGCCCATTAGAAGGCTCAGACTATCCCAATTAATCCTTTTAGCTGCCATATATCCCTCGTAAGCTTTATAAAATCGTCTAACTGCACTTAAATACACTTATCTTGTTTAGATCCATTAGTTTGTAGTGTTAAATATGTTCTACCCCTTTAATTTGGCAATAATTAGACGCTTCACCCCATTCAGGTGTCGAATTATATTTATTATAATTATATATTATGATTTTATCTTATTCCATTTTACCTGGAATGGGGTTTGGGTGTGTATTTTGTTTTGTAGTTTGAAGGAAGTTTGGGGAAGGCATTTTTGGTAGGCTGAATGGGGTGACGCCGCATATTATCGCCAAACTTATAGTGAAAAACGTCTTAGAATCTCCAAATTATGGGATCAAAATAAGTCCAAAAAAGACCTCTATCGGACCAAATAGAATTAACCCCTTATGTACCGACGACGTCTTTTTCATTTCATTCTAACTATATTTAGACGATTTGTGCTGTTTTAGAAGGATATGCGGTACTATATTAAGGTTAAGTGAGATAATTAGTGCTGTTTTAGAAGGATATGCGGTACTATATTAAGGTTAAGTGAGATAATTTGTGCTGTTTTAGAAGGATATGCGGTACTATATTAAGGTTAAGTGAGATAATTTGTGCTGTTTTAGAAGGATATGCGGTACTATATTAAGGATAAGTGAGATCATTTGTGCTGTTTTAGAAGGATATGCGGTACTATATTAAGGTTAAGTGAGATAATTTGTGCTGTTTTAGAAGGATATGCGGTACTATATTAAGGTTAAGTGAGATAATTTGTGCTGTTTTAGAAGGATATGCGGTACTATATTAAGGTTAAGTGAGATAATTTGTGCTGTTTTAGAAGGATATGCGGTACTATATTAAGGTTAAGTGAGATAATTTGTGCTGTTTTAGAAGGATATGCGGTACTATATTAAGGTTAAGTGAGATAATTAGTGCTGTTTTAGAAGGATATGCGGTACTATATTAAGGATAAGTGAGATCATTTGTGCTGTTTTAGAAGGATATGCGGTACTATATTAAGGTTAAGTGAGATAATTTCGGAGTCTGTTAATTGCTAGAGACCCTTTTTAAGCTGAATACAATTGTCTAATAGTAGCCAGAATAAAGTAAAAAAAAGACGTCGCCGGTACAGAAGGGGTTAAACCCTTTCAGTACTGGTGACGTACGTATTTGGTATTGGATCTCAGCTATGTTTAGGCGATTTTGTTAAGCTTAGAAAGGATATTTGTTATGGTAGCTAACAGTATTAATTGAGAGAGTCTGTAGCCTTTTCATAACTACACGTCCTTCCTAAGCTGAATAAAAACGCTTAACCCTTTGTGGGGCGGAGTGTTTTTGTGCTCAAAGGTCCACATTTGTTTGATCCTTCGCATATCATTTGGCCACTTGCCCTATAAGGGGATAATAGTGGCCAGGTTATATTGGAAAGGATGTCACCGGTAAAGAAGGTATGTATGTATGTGTGTACTCAGGGCCATTCCCCACTTTTCCTTTCTTTACTGGGGGTGGCCGACTCGAGACAGAGCCCAAATAGGGACAACACAAAACAACAGAAAACAATGAACACACAAAAACAAACTACAAATTCACTCACACCTAGGTTACCCAGGAGAAGACCCAGTGACCAGGGATCACCAAGGTCCCTCCAGTACTCCCCCGAACCCGACCACCCTGTGAGGTTCCGGAGAGGTACAGAATGGGTTAAGCATTATGGTCTTCTGATTCTGTGTTTCAGGATGGAGCGTCCCTGGGTGGTGTTCGGCGCCGTGGGCGGGTTGGCAGTGAGCTACGCCCTGGTGTCGGAGGCTGTGGTCTGGTGGTCACGGGGCAGCAGTGACAGTGGAGAGGTAGCGCTGTGGTGGAAGGTGAGGATAGATAGAAGTAGATCAATCCTGGCCTTAAGGGAGTACTACTGACTTATTATGGACCCCCTTCTTCCTCTGGTTTAGCATATTAGTTTTGAGGTTTAAAGACATTCGTCCCGTATTTAGACCTTTCGCCTCATTTTCTTGTCAATATTAAGACCTTTCGTGCCCTTTAGGTGTCGATTTTTTCCTGGCGAGTGATAGCGAGCCTCTAATTTTGGAAGGAACCGGCCTTTGGCCGGGATATTTTTCTACCGACAATTGTACAAGTTTTTCTTGCAAGGGGTTATAGGGGGTGTTTTTTCTAAGCTTGATGGAGGTCTTGCGAGGAAACTAGAAAATATATTAGGATAAGATAAGACAATGGGTGTCTGCAAAAAGCCGATCGGCCCACACAAGGCAGATCCCTGTCACACCCAAACCCAATTACAAGACCCAATCATAGACCCATCTCACTAATACCTTGAGTACTGACCCCACCAAAACGGTCAGAGATTAACTCAAGATTACGGGGGTCTACTGAGCGCCGATTGGCCCACACCTGGTAGATCCCCCTCACACCCAACCCATCTCGTCCATATGCCTATCTAATTGTATCTTAAAGCTCCCGATCGTTCTTGATCCCACTATATCACTTGGTAGCCTATTCCACCCATCTACAACTCTGTTACCAAACCAATACTTTCCTATATCTTTTCTGAAACGAAATTTATCTAATTTGAAACCATTTGTACGAGTTATTTCGCTATCACTGAGCTTTAGTAAATTTTTCATGTCTCCTTTATTAATTCCACTAACCCACTTGAATGAGGTACCTGTATCATGTCACCTCTAACTCTGCGTCTCTCTAACGAATGTAAGCCTAATTTCTTCAACCTTTCTTCATACGGAAGATTTCTAATATTATGGATCATTTTTGTCATTCTACGTTGTACTCTCTCCAATGAATCTATGTCCATTCTGTAATAAGGACACCAAAATTGAACAGCATAATCCATATGGGGTCTCACTAATGACAAGTAAAGTTTTAAGATAACATCAGCAGTTATGTTACTCACACTCCTAGATATGAACCCGAGAATCCTGTTTGCCTTGTTACGAACGCTTATACATTGTTTTCTAGGCTTCAAATCATTGCTAACAAACACACCTAGATCTTTCTCACAGTCTGAGTTTTCTAATTCCATAATAGCTAGTTTATATTTAACATTTGTATGCATCTTCCCTATCTTTAATACCTTGCATTTGTCAATGTTAAACTTCATCTGCCATTTTACTGACCATTCGTGTAAGGTATCTAGATCCCTTTGCAGACACTCTATATCTCTAACTGAATCAATTTTTCTCCCCATTTTGGTATCGTCTGCAAATTTACTTATCCTACTAGTTATACCTAAATCAAGGTAATTTATGTATATAATAAACAACAGAGGACCTAATACAGAACCCTGGGGGACACCACTCTTGACTGATCCCCATTCTGACTTAGTACCATTTATGCTGACTCTCTGCTTCCTACCAATTAGCCATGACCTAATCCATCCTAACAAAGCCCCACCTATTCCATGTGCCTCAACCTTTCTCATCAATCTCTCATGAGGGACTCTGTCGAAAGCTTAACTGAAATCTAAATATATAATATCATATGGCTTGTCATTATCTGCTGCTTCATATACCTCTGAGAAAAAACTAAGCAAATTAGTAAGGCAAGAACGTCCCTGATTGAATCCATGCTGAGAAGAATTGATTAAGTTAAATGTTTCTAAGTGGTTTCTCATTTTCCTAGCAATAATTGACTCTAGCAGCTTTCCTATGATTGAAGTGAGACTAATGGGACGGTAATTGGATGCTATTGATTTATCACCTTTTTTGAAAATCGGAACTACATTTGCAAGCTTCCAAGCTTCTGGAACTATACCTGTTTCTAATGAATTGTTAAAAAGAAATGTTAATGGGTAACTTAACTCATCTCTGCATTCGTTTAATACTCTAGCATATACCTCATCGAGACCAGGCGATTTCTGAGGTTTCAGTCTGTCAATTTCCTTAAGCACATCATTTCTACTTATAGTAACCGTGCTTAACCTATTTTCTATACTATCGCTATATACCTTACGGAATTCTTGAATCTGTGCCAAATTGTCATTAGTGAAAACGGATAGAAACTGACTATTTAATGTACTGCACATTTCTAAATAATTTTCTGTCATTTTTCCTATCGAAGTTTTAAGGGGGCCTATTTTATCTCTAACTTTAGATTTATATAGCTGGTAAAAAGCCTTAGGGTTATTTGTTGAGTCATTGGCTATCCTGATGTCATAATTTCTTTTGTCTGTCCTTATACCTTTTGTAACCTCTCTTGATAGATTCTGATAGTAAGCAAGTAGGTGAATTTCGCCATTCTTAATTTTTCTATATATTCCTCTCTTTTTTCCTAGAAGGTCTAATAGTCTATTATTCATCCATTTGGGTTGGTTCTGTGTTGATCTAAATTTTCTTTTGGGGATATATTTATTTTGCGCATTGTGGAGTGAAGAAATAAAATGATTATATGTAGCTGTCAAATTATCCTGAGTTAAGACAGGTATCTGAGAGAGAGTATGTTCATCAGCGCACCTGGGTCCACTTAATAGTTTAACCATAGGATCGACTCTTAAGGCTCTTCTTAATCCACCATAATTGGCTTTTATGAAATCTGAGATGAGTGTCGTATTCTCTTTAGCCTTTCCTGTCCATTGTATGTTAAAATAAATTGATTTATGATCACTATTTCCTAGTTGGTCTCCTATCTCTACATTATTTATCATTTGTCCATTATTACTGAGAACTAAATCGAGGATATTATTACCTCTAGTAGGCGAGTCTATGAATTGAAATAAAAAACTATCCTGTACCGCCTCAATAAACTCTTTTGAATCTGAGTCGCCGATCTGATGCTGCCAATCAATATTCGGAAAATTAAAATTCCCCATAATACACACATTGCTAAACCTTGATGCTATTTTCACTTCCTGCCATAAAGCTGTACCTTCGTTTCTACTCATATTTGGTGGTCTATAAATAACTCCAATAATTATGGTCTCACTACCTTCGCTAACCTCTACCCAAATACTTTCGTTATCAGTATTTAGTCTAATACCTGATTTAATACAGCTTTTTAAAGAACTCCTGACAAACACTGCTATTCCGCCGCCCCTCCTACTTGTTCGGTCGCGTTTAAACAAACTATATCCTGGTATATGGAATTCTGCTAAAAAAAATCTTGATTCTGTATTAATCCATGTTTCAGTCAGTACTATAATGTCTATATTTTCGTTGCTAACAAGTACTCTAAGTTCATCCATTTTGTTACATAAACTCCTACAGTTTGTATAATATAATCGCAATTAATTTATTTTACTGGTATCGGTTTACCTTTATTTCTAACTGAATTCCCATCTTCTGTTACACCTTCAATATTTCTACTAGCAGTACAATTAAAATCCTGTGACTGAAATTTTCTATTCCTATCTGATGTACCAGTACGGCAATTTACCCTATCTAGACAATTATTCTTACTCATATTCTCAGGCTTTATATTCAGCGAAACCCCGCGACAATCCTATCTATTGACCTAGCTAAATTTGCCACCCCTAGCCGAGACAGATGAACCCCGTCCTGTGCGTACAACTGATTTTTACCATAGAAACGGGTCCAGTTATCAAGGAATGGTATTGCATTTGCATTGTAGTATTTTTCCAGCCGACAATTGATACCAATTGCCCTAGATGACCATTCCTTGCTGACCCCTCTCCGTGGCAAGATACTGTGTACTACAGGTATGCCTCCCTTCCTCCTAAATTTATCTAACACCTCCCTATACTGCCGAAGCAGTACTTCCATCCTACCTTTACAAATATCATTGCTCCCTGTACTGAGACAGATAATGGGGCTATCTCCAATATCTTTCATGATGTAATCAATTTCCTCTAACACCTTCCCAACCCTGGCACCAGGCAGACAGACAAGCTTCCTAATATCAGTACAGGTGGACCTAGCTAAGTGTCTGACCATGGAGTCCCCAACAATTGAGAAGGACTTGCCTCTCCTTGTCGATGACTTGGTAGCAGCTGTGGCAGCGACAGGAACTCCTGGGGCAGCAGTTGAAGGTACTCCTGGGGGGGCAGCAGTCACAGCATTCCCTGTGTTTGGAGGCAACTTACTTACCTTTCTCCTGGTTTTCTCGCCGAAGGAAGCAATCGCAGCCTCACCATCACATTCGTCATCTAAGGTGATGAACTTGTTGCTGAGTGCAACTGGCTGCAATAGTAATTTGCAGGTTGTTGTACTTGTTGGAACAACTGTCCAGGGAGCATCACGATCCCTAACAGCAGTTGCACTATCTTCACTTTTCTTGTCAGCCAAAGTTAGCTTTAAGGCTAAATTCTCATCTTTGAGAGACTGCACCTCTCTCTCCACATTATCCAGCCTTTCTTGCAAAGCAAGACAAAGCTGGAGAATATGAGAGGAGGTAGCAATCTCGTCAACACCAGCCATTTTAACACCTTAAGAGCGGCCTAGGCGGTAATTTCTATGTACCGCCCAGCGTTTTTTTTACCATAAATGGGGTTGTTTTCGTGCTCGTTTTTATGCATAAACAAGACCCAGAGCGTAATACAAGTATGTATTCCAGAAAGGGCGTACATTGAGCTTTCCAATGACACCCAAACCATCCTTCTACGATCACTGGTTGTCTTGCAACGATCGTGCAACCTGTATGTATATGATTTACCTTGTACAGTATCACTTTCATATCTAGTACAGTCACTTATGCATATGTAATATCTCTCTATGAGTAAGATTCATGTTAGCATCCAGGCAGTCATATTAGTTATGTCATATAGCCACTCTGGCAACTCAAGCCTGGGGCTCCTCTCACCAGAGGGCCAATACATGTTTGTGTACCATGAGACAGAGCTATCACCCTGTAGGCTCTGCTTTGTGCCTGTATCCCATATCCTTCTCAATAAGAACCTATATATCTACAGCGTGTCTACTTACTCCCCAACCCAAGATAGGCCTGTTGTGCATCTATGGAGTTAGCTGGGACACACATAACATGGCGCAGTGTGTATTAAGAGAAGTTTATGTGGATTTCGCCAGACGCCGCCACACATAACACAACCGAAGGGCAAAAACGGTAAAATACGGCAATTTCTTTATATTGTTATGACCGGCACTACGAAATAAACGAGGGCACTTAATAATGGACTAGATGATAGGCTATATCTGCAACAACGGTACGCTAATTCCAAAATCCTCAAACTATTACGCCGGTGAACAAAACACTTAAACCCTCCAGAGTTAATCTACTGGATAACGGGGTATCAATTA
The DNA here is from genome assembly GCA_032716605.1 of Paralithodes platypus. Taxonomy (NCBI): domain Eukaryota; kingdom Metazoa; phylum Arthropoda; class Malacostraca; order Decapoda; family Lithodidae; genus Paralithodes; species Paralithodes platypus. Next base: position 27,045,946 of record CM064529.1, on the reverse strand, counting down.
ACTGGGTTTTAGTGCACTTCTACAAAGGCTTTCCGGTAACGGCAAAGCCTACTCACAACAGGAGTACTTTACGTTAATAAAATGCTCTTAATTAATAACAATGCTTGAATAAACTATAACAAGAATTAATAAAGGAGTATATGCTTACGTTAACTTTAGTGTGAGTCTGGATTCAACACTAAACTCTTCAATGCTCTATGAAAACACTGAAAGTCTAGTCCTACAGCAAACAGATATGGAATCTTCTGAAAACGTCTGATGTTCTAAGATGCTCGTTAATATAGAACAGAAATAATGCAGGGGCAGGACACCAAAACGTGTATCTTAAATACACCAATAAGTAGGATACATATATATAACAAGGGAGTGCAACAACTCTGTGACAGCACTAATAATAGCCACTCAAAACAGTACTTCCTTAGCCAAAGTAACAGCCATACTGGGTTGTGCACCAAGCATCAACCTAGGCTAAAATAATACGTGAATAATTCCTAAAGCATACACAGTTAAAGTTAATAAACACAATGCTGTCTTTATTACTAATAAAGTCTAGCAGCGGCAAAATAGGTACCAGGAGGCTAGGCAGAGCGCAAGCATGCTCGTAGCCTACTGTCTCCCCTTGAACAGATTTCCCTTATGTTACGTTAAGTGACTAGGAGGCTCTCTTGGTAAGTCCAGATCTCAAGCATCTGGTCTTTCTCTGGCGCTCCACAAAGGTCAACACAATGAGGTAGCGAGCATACAAGTAAGCGTAGGCAAAAGCCCTTCGCTTGTATACTGCTACACTCGCAAAGGAAAAATATGCACAAGGGTTACAGGCACCTAGCTCCATTGAAGTCGTACAGGCTCTGACTTGCCATGTACATAACTCAGACAAAGACTAATGATACCCTCCACTGTCTAGCATTAAATAGTAACAAAGAACAACTCAATAATTAGAAGCACCCAATGATAATATGACTCATGTGACTATGACTAATAATCCCTAAAGCTAGTGCAAAACATATATGTGAGACCTGGTGCTGGTAATACGACTGGCCGACTATGGAAGTCGTATGCAGAACCAGAAGGGATAAGTAATTGAATAAAGATGAGAAGTAATGGAAAAGAAGAAGTTCAGAGAGAGAAACAGTAGTACAGGGGGTTAGATTGGGGACAGATTGCAAGGGACATCTAGGACCAAGCACACCATGCCAAGCTCTAAAGGAGACACATGGCGGGAGCCCCCCAGCACCAACACTAGGACAGCGGCACCCAATCGCAGACCACTACGTCATGAAAAGCAAGCGTCCTAGGACGCGCCAGGCCCGCCAGCCAATCAAGAGCGTGGGAAACCCTGCGCGAGCGGGGAAGGCACACGTACATACACACGCACAAAATACAACCTCGCTGCCTCCACCGGTCTCTCTCTCCTTAACTTCACACTACACATCTTATACTCTATCACTGATATAAAATACTTCCATGTGTCACAGACAAGAATAAAGACCACCACTGATCTGGCTGTGACTACATGAATACTAAGAAAGAAAGAACATCGTTCCACGATTATTATAGCCCATTTCACTGCCCTGGCGAGCGCTAGAGAGTACGAGCACATTCTGGCAAGCTGGCCAGCGTAACAGCCCGCCCAAGATGTAGGACGTTTTAACCTCAGGTAAACGCCACATCTGACCAGACAGAATGCTCATAAACCCCGCCTCACCCAGCTACTCTCCCAATTTGTGAAAACAAGGCACAATCACAACATAAAACACTTCATTATATATAAAACAAAATCTACACAACACTTCCCCAAAAGAATAGTATCACTTAACATATTACGCTCAACGAGCAAGCTTCAACAAGCCTAGCCTACTAAGACAAAACTCAGAACGTCTTAGATTCTTGCTGTAACATACTGCACTTATATACTATCAAAAGAAAGAGTTTTTATGTGAGGTTTTTGTGTTATTTTTAATACTGTTTTTGGCAGCTTTGCACTACAGGGGCAAGCCTAATTTTTCTCCACTCAACCCGACACACCTGTGGTGATCTACCCTGGGTCGTCCACCCTGGACAAACAGTCAGCTATCACATTGTCACAACCGGCAATATGGCGATGTCCAGGTTATACTCCTGCAACATTAAGGATCACCTGGTTAGCCTCATATTCCGGTTGTGGAACTGATTAAAAAACTTCAAAGGGTGGTGGTCAGTATAAATCACCACGACTGGGCCAAAAGCGGGAACATACACCTCAAAGTGCCTGAGCGCCAGCACAATGGCCAGAAGCTCCTTCTCTACCACCGAATAGTTCTTTTGTGCTGAGTTGAACTTCTTGGAAAAGAAACTTACTGGGTGTTCCACACCTTCTGGGTCTGTTTGAAACAAGACGGTACCAGCCCCTACACCGCTAGCATCTGTCGCTAGCTGAAAAGGTCTTGAGAAGTCTGGGGCCCTGAGTATGGGGTGAGTGCACAAAAGATACTTCACGAGTGAGAATGCTTTCTCACACTCAGGTGCCCACCCAAACTTTTTCGTCTTTGCAAGTAAATCAGTTAGAGGAGCCAACACCGAGGAGCATCCGCAGATGAATCTGCGGTAATACCCAATCATGCCCAAGAACCTCATGATTTGTCCTTTGGTGGTCGGCCTGGGGAACTGGTTAATAGCCTGTATTTTTGGTTTGGGGGGGGCACACCTCACCCAACCCTAGCACAAACCCCAAATACTGCACGGTTGCCCGAACAAAGTCACATTTGCCCAGATTGACCACCAATAGAGCCTCACTCAGCTTCCTGAACAATGCCCCAATGTGCTCGCAATGGCTTTCAAAGTCATTATCGTAGATTATCACATCATCTAGATAAACGGTGCAGTTAGGGATCTCCCCCACTAACTCGTTCATCAGGCATTGGAAAGTTGCAGGTGCATTCTTCAGCCCATACGGCATAACGTTGCAACGGTAAGTGTTCCCATCCACCACAAAACCGCACACCTGCTTCGCCCGCTCAGACAACGGCACCTGCCAGTAACCTTTGACAAGATCCACCTTGGTGAGGTAACGTGCACACCCGATCTTGTCAACACTGTCATCTACGCGGGGAAGAGGGTAAGCATTGGTGGGGGTTAAGCCGTTCAACCGCCTGAAGTCAATGCAAAACCTGACCTTCCCGTCCGGTTTGGGCTGCAGAGTGACTGGAGATGTCCACCTAACCGCCCCTTTTTCTATCAGCCCCTTCTCCAACATGTAGCCTAATTCCGCTCGGAGAGCCGGAGGTTTAATGGGAGGTACACGATAGGGCACTGATTTAAAATGGGGGTGGTCTCCAACTTCTACATCATGCACCGCATGAGTTGTGAGGCCTGGGTGCTCGGCAAAAACAGTGGGGTATAAAGAGAACAGGTGCTGGATTGCTGCACGCTGTTGCTAAGGCAGGTGCTCAAGCGCTTCCACAGCCACCTGGTTCGTGTTCCCCACCCACTGATCCGCCGAGACATGACAATCCCAACTTTCCTCCACCTGGGCCTCACTGCCCCCCTCTCTCCTTCTCCACCTTGGCCGCTGCAGACCAACACAGGGGCAGTAGGCTGCTCAGGTGGGCGCCTCACGAACTCTTTTAACAGGTTCACATGACAGAGCTGATTTTTCTTTCGCCTATCTGGAGTAGCCACAAGGTAATCCAGGTCCGATAACTTCCTCACGACCTTGTAAGGACCGACAAACTTGGCAGACAGGGGATGGCCAATTAAGGGCAATAAGACCAAAACCTCCTGTCCTACCACAAACTCCCGGAGCTTTGCCTTTTTGTCATACCGATCCTTCATCAAGGCCTGATTACCCACCAAATTTCTCCCTGCCAACTCCAGGCTTTTCAGCATCCTGTCCCTACTCTCGAGGACATACTTAATTAGAGAACATGGCGGCACAGTCCCTTCCCAGATCTCTCTTACCATGCTCAAAGAACCTCTAACCTGATGCCCGAAAACTAACTCGTTGGGACTAAACCCAAGGCTCTCCCCAGGTACCTATCGTGCCGCAAACAAAACGTACGGTAGCCCCAGGTCCCAATCCTTGCCATTCTCCGTACAGTTGCACCGCAACATGTTTTTCAAAGTAGAGTGCCTTCTTTCCAACACCCCTTGACTCTCTGGGTGATAAGCTGAAGAGACAACCGTATTGATTCCATGCTGCTGCATGGTCTGTTTAAAGAGAGTGGACGTGAAATTTGACCCTTGGTCCGACTGAATCTCTTGCGGGACCCGTATCTCGAGCACTACAACAGTAAGTTTCGCACAACAGTTTTAGACTTGCCATTTCTCATAGGGTATGCATCAGGGTAGCGAGTGGAGACATCCATGAGGGTTAGCAAAAACCTGTTACCTGCACTAGTGGGAGGCAGAGGGCCTACCCTGTCGATGATAACCTTGCTGAAGGGAGGACCAATAGCAGGCACTGGGTGCAACGGAGGGTTAATGGATAACCTGACACCATCAGAATGTCTAGTCTTAATAACAGAAACCATGACCCAAATCTGTAGCCACCATATACCTGCAAGACAAACAAAACGAAGAAGCAAACAAGATCGGGAAAGGAGGAGGCTGTACAGAAGAAGAAAATTACTCACACAAAGACGCACACATCAAAATCTACAGAATAGGCAAAAGGTCGAAATAGATAGAGAAATTGTGGAAATTGAACAAAGGCTAAGAATATCATATGAACTACAACATATGGAAGAGGAGAGGAAAGCTATTGCAGGTATAAAGGAAAATTCCAAAATACTTCTTTTCATACGCCAAACAAAAGGCTAAAACATCAAACATCGGCCCACTGAGCAAAGGGGACGGCTCTTTCACAGGGGACAAAAAGGAAATGAGCGAACTCTTAAGCAGGCAGTATGAAATGACATTCAGTGAGCCTGATGAAACAAAAGTCATCAGAGACCAAAATATATTTTTCATGGAAACCTCCCCCACGGAAACCCCTCAGATGCTGGATATTGATTTCGGTCCAAAAGACATAGAAGAGGCCATTTCCAACATGCCATCCCACTCGGCACCAGGCCCGGACTCATGGAATTCGATCCTAATGAAAAAATGTAAGGAAAACCTCTCAAAACCCCTGGCTATAATGTGGAGAAGGAGTCTAGACACTGGTGACATACCAGATAGCTTGAAAAACGCAATAATTGCCCCACTGCATAAAGGAAGGAGTAAAGCACTACCAAAAAACTACCACCCGGTAGCTCTAACCTCTCACATCATTAAAGTTTTTGAGCGAGTCCTGCGAAGCAAAATTTCAACATTCATGGAGACAAATGAACTACACAACACCGGTCAACATGGGTTCAGAGCGGGAAGATCATGTCTCTCACAACTTTTGGAACACTATGACAAAATTCTTAAAGCGCTAGAAGAAAAGAAAAACGTGGATGTCATTTACACCGATTTTGCTAAGGCATTTGATAAATGTGACCATGGTATAATAGCCCACAAACTGAAAGCAAAAGGTATAACTGGGAAAATCGGACGGTGGATATACAATTTCCTCGTAAACCGAAAACAATCGGTAGCAGTAAACCAAGTCACTTCTGAGCCTTCGGATGTCAAAAGGTCAGTGCCCCAAGGAACAGTGCTAGCACCCCTTCTGTTCCTCATACTAATTTGCGACATAGATACCAACACCAGACACAGTACGGTGTCGTCTTTTGCTGATGACACAAAATTAAGCAAGATAGTAAACACACAAGAGGACACGGGCCGACTGCAGGAAGACATGAATGTAGTGTTCCACTGGACCAGGGAAAACAACATGCAATTCAATGAGGAAAAATTCCAATTAATACGGTACGGAGATAATAATGGTGTTAAAGAAATTACAAATTACTTAACAGAATCTAACCACATAATAGAACGGAAGGACAGTGTGAAAGACCTTGGGGTATTAATGTCTGAAAATATGGGTTTCAAAGTACATAACCAGGTCAAAGTGGCGGCTGCGAAACGTCTAACAGGTTGGATTCTGCGTACTTTTAAAACACGCGGTGAATTGCCTATGATAACGCTCTTCAAATCTCTAGTGCTACCGCGGCTTGAATACTGTAGCGTATTAACATCCCCATACAAAGCAGGTGAAATAAATGACGTAGAGAGTGTACAAAGAAATTTCACTTTGCATATAAGTTCGATAAACATCTACACTATTGGGAGCGTTTAAGAGCACTGAATCTGTACGCACTGGAACGTAGAAGAGAACGTTACCTAATAATATACACATGGAAAATCGCAGAGGGTTTAGTACCAAACCTACATACTCCGATAGTCATGAAATTCAGTGATAGGAGAGGCTGGGAATGCGAAATCCCCCGGATGAATAACAGGGGTGCTATGGGCTCTCTGCGAGAGGGCTGGTTATCACACAGAGGCCCACGTCTCTTCAACAAACTCCCACGGCGAATAAGAGACATGAGGGACATCTCGTTAGACAACTTCAAGAGAGCCCTAGATGTCGAACTGCAAAAAGTGCCAGACGAGCCCATCCTCGCAAGGGAGCGAGCTGTCGCTTCAAACAGTCTACTGCACCAAATCACCACCCCTAACGAGGGGCGTCGTGCTCCTTGGTGCCGCTAGAAGAGCGGCGAACACATCCAAAGGTATCCAAAGGTAAGGTATGCTCTGGTTCGGCTTTCCCACCCTCTGGCAGGTACCACACATCGCCACCCAGGCCGAAACTTGAGCTTTAATACCTGGCCACCAGAACAACCTAGATAACGAGGCCAACGTTTTACTCACACCCAAGTGACCTGCCAACGGAACATCGTGCGCCAACCGCAACAGGCTATCACGACACTTCTCAGGGACCACCAACTGATCAACCACTCTTGCCCCACCATCCCAACTACGTCTGGGATAAAAAAAACGGCGGTACAGGATTCCCCCAACATAAAAAAAATCTCCCGGCTTTGCATCCCCGTCCTTGTCGAGTTCTATAGCCCCGTTCCCACAACTCTCAAGTCCAGGATCTTCTACTTGCAGCCGACATATATCCGAGGGTGCCAACCTATCTAAATGCTCCTGAAGCAACTTGTGGCCACCCCCGATACTGGGCTGCTCAAGCCTTGCCTGCTTCGCCTGGGCACGTCTCTGTCGTGGAGTGCTCTCACGCCCTACCATGTCACTAGGGGGGACAGGTTCTGGGGCCACTCCGGATCTCATAATGGGTGCAAGTACCGAGTCACCAAGGAGTGCCGCTGGATCCAAACTCTCAACCCGACCAGCCTTGACTTTCTTCTTCCGGCCCTTCCTCCGCTGGTCTAAAACTTGGGTATTAGGCTGTGACACCTGAGCGGACTGAGACATGGTGACAGCACACGCCATCTGCGTCACCTGGCACCTCTCGAGCCACTCTTACCCCTCCCTACTCGTGTCGGCCGCCTTCTCGGCAACGACTAAGGGCGGAACCTCGGAAGTGAGCACCGCGTCGTTACCGAGGAGGTCGACCCCCTCAACTGGCAACTTCTCCACAACCCCCACATGCAACTCTCGTGTCACACCGTCCACCTCAAGCTCTACTCTGACCAGCGGGTAAGACCGCGTAGCATTGATGCCTTGAACCACCACAACCCGAGCCGCGTTAATAGTCTTGCCAGTGAAATTCTTAACAAGTGTCTGGGTAGCGCCCGTATCACGCAACAACTCAAGCATATGCTCCACACCAGCTCACCTCACAGTGCCGTGCACCCTATGACCACAAAAAACATCTCAGATGGGTGACGAGCCCTCCTGCTGCTTCTGCATCGGCGGTGACTTCGCAAACGACTGTTTACCCCGGGCAAACACGGAAGACCTCAAAGACACGCCAATGTTGCTCACTAGTGACACCACGGCTGTAGGCGGTGTGCTCGGACATGTGCGCGCAATATGCCCCTTCTTATGACACTTGAAACATACCACTTCACTCTTGGACTTCCCCTGAGGTGGGTAAGGGCCCTGGCCTTTCTTCAACGGGAAGGGTTTCGACTTGGGATCATAATTGGCAACAGTACTCTTAAATGGATAAATATTTGTGTCACTAATTCGGGGGGGTGGAGTGGTACGCCCCTTGTTACCTGCCTCAGCTCTCTGTGCAGACCCACACCCACGAATCAATGACAACCTGAGGTCAGCCAGCTCAGCCGCCTCCTGTAGAGTTTTTGGTTGCTTTTCTTTCAGGTTAAGAGTCAAGTCACTGCCAGTACATTTAAAAAATTGCTCTAACAACACTAATTGCTTCACTGCATCAAAAGTAGTTGCCTTCTCCGATCTTAACCAATTCTCAAGTGCATCTGACAGCTCTCTAGCTGTTCCTGGAAAGTACTCTCCTTTCTTTTAGGAACAGCCCTAAATTTCAGCCTATAGATCTCTGGCTGCAACTCATACGCCCTCAGGACAGCCTCTTTCAACACCTCGTAATTCACACAGGAATCTAGGGGCAAAGCATCATACGCCTTGAGTGCTTTCCCCGTCAAACGTGACGAAACAAGGGCTGCCCACTTCTCCTCGGGCCATTGGTGCTCCTAGCACTTTTTCTCGAACCGGAGAAAAAATTTGGTAACTCCTAACTCATCAAACACTGGGACCAACTTTAGTAGATGTGACAGGGACTGGTCATGGGGTCGACCCCCCTGGGTGACCCGGTTCCTCGTCACCTCTACACACGTTTTCTCTAGGTCAATATCGGCACAATACCTTGCGGACTCAGCCTGACACCTATACTTGCGCTCAGACTCTCGCTCACGCTGCTCGAGCTCAGCCTCTCGCTTCCGCTGCTCGAGCTCAGCCTAATGCTTTCGCTGCTCGAGTTTGGCGAGTTCGAGCTGAAACAACATCTCGGCAGACAAACCTTGAGGAGGGGGTGCTACTATCGGGGACCCACCCCGTGAGCCACCTAGAGGCATACCCAACCGCCAGCGGGCATCGGCCTGCGGGAACGTACCCGGTTCCGGACCCCGAGGGGGCGCCATGATAGGAGTCGAGTGGAATGGGGGCTGGGCCGAAGGTGCCCCAGCTCCCGCTCAACCCGAAGCCCCATGCACCCCACCGAGCACACAGGTAACCAGCTCACCTCTCGACAAACCGCTAGTACCGGGAAACCCTAAGACCGTGGCTACACACTGCAGTCCGTACCGGTCCAGCCCCGACACCCGGTCCGCCGACACAGGCTCCTCCAAAAAAAATCTGAGCATCCTCCTCATTGTTCACCACCCGAACGCCGTTAGACAACTCCACCTTCTCCACCTCCTCGCCTGTCTCTCACACTGTGCCATCACTATGTTCAGACCCGTCCAGTGACATGATGGAGTCAACAACAAAATTCTCAAGTCAAGACAAAAGTAGCCAAACTCTCCCGTAGCTTTATTCACAAACAAATATTTGAAGATGTTCTTGAGTGCAATACTAGGTCACCAATAAACTCCAAGAAGTTCTATATATCCTCAAAACAATGTCCACTGCCAACAATGCGAGAAATAAATTCAACCCCAAATGGCAATAAGATTTCTCCAAAAAAAAAAATGCAATATTCAGTTCACTATATACTGGTCTAAGGTCGCCATTTGTTATGACCGGCACTACGAAATAAACAAGGGCACTTAATAATGGACTAGATGATAGGCTATATCTGCAACAACGGTAGGCTAATTCCAAAACCCTCGAACTATTACGCCGGTGAACAAAACACTTAAACCCTCCAGAGTTAATCTACTGGATAACAGGGTATCAATTAACTGGGTTTTAGTGCACTTCTACAAAGGCTTTCCGGTGACGGCAAAGCCTACTCACAACAGGAGTACTTAAGTAATAACAATGCTTGAATAAACTATAACAAAAATTAATAAAGGAGTATATGCTTACGTTAACTTTAGTGTGAGTCTGTACTCAACACTAAACTCTTCAATGCTCTATGAAAACACTGAAAGTCTAGTCCTACAGCAAACAGATATGGAATCTTCTGAAAACGTCTGATGCTCTAAGATGCTCGTTAATATAGAACAGAAATAATGCAGGGGCAGGACACCAAAGCGTGTATCTTAAATATACCAATTAGTAGGATACATATATATAACAAGGGAGTGCAACAACTCTGTGACAGCACTAATAATAGCCACTCAAAACAGTACTTCCTTAGCCAAAGTAACAGCCATACTCGGTTGTGCACCAAGCATCAACCTAGGCTAAAATAATACGTGAATAATTCCTAAAGCATACACAGTTAAAGTTAATAAACACAATGCTGTCTTTATTACAAATAAAGTCTAGCAGCGGCAAAAAAGGTACCAGGAGGCTAGGCAGAGTGCAAGCATGCTCATAGCCTACTGTCTCCCCTTGAAAAGATTTCCCTTATGTTACGTTAAGTGACTAGGAGGCTCTCTTGGTAAGTCCAGATCTCAAGTATCTGGTCTTGCCCTGGCGCTCCACAAAGGTCAACACAATGAGGTAGCGAGCATACAAGTAAGCGTAGGCAAAAGCCCTTCGCTTGTATACTGCTACACTCGCAAAGGAAAAATATGCACAAGGATTACAGGCACCTAGCTCCGTCGAAGTCGTACAGGCTCTGACTTGCCATGTACATAACTCAGACAACGACTAATGATACCCTCCACTGTCTAGCATTAAATAGTAACAAAGAACAACTCAATAATTAGAAGCACCCAATGATAATATGACTCATGTGACTATGACTAATAATCCCTAAAGCTAGTGCAAAACATATATGTGAGACCTGGTGCTGGTAATACGACGGCCGACTATGGAAGTCGTATGCAGAACCAGAAGGGATAAGTAATTGAATAAAGATGAGAAGTAATGGAAAAGAAGAAGTTCAGAGAGAGAAACAGAAGTACAGGGGGTTAGATTGGGGACAGATTGCAAGGGACGTCTAGGACCAAGCACACCATGCCAAGCTCTAAAGGAGACACCCGGCGGGAGCCCCCCCAGCACCAACACTAGGACAGCGGCACCCAATCACAGACCACTACGTCATGAGAAGCAAGCGTCCTAGGACGCGCCAGGCCCGCCAGCCAATCAAGAGCGTGGGAAACCCCGCGCGAGCGGGGAAGGCACACGTACGTACACACGCACAAAATACAACCTCGCTGCCTCCACCGCTCTCTCTCTCCTTAACTTCACACTACACATCTTATACTCTATCACTGATATAAAATACTTCCATGTGTCACAGACAAAAATAAAGACCACCACTGGTCTGGCTGTGACTACATGAATACTAAGAAAGAAAGAACATCGTTCCAAGATTATTATAGCCCATTTCACTGCCCTGGCGAGCGCTAGCGAGTACGAGCACATTCTGGCAAGCTGGCCAGCGTAACAATATAAATACGTATGTAGCGAGGGAGTGAGGGTGGATGTAAGTGGAGTAAATCTCAGTAGGTCCACGGCGGCCGTGGCGAGCGGCCAGGAGGTAATCCACGCTCCTCCCACCGCTCCGCTCTCTCTCAGAGCACATTACGTGCTCAAAATTGCATTCGACAATAGCCGGGCCCTGCCCATAGGCCCCATTTTTTTAATTCGACAATAGCCGGGCGCCGCCAAAGAAGGGTTAAGAAAGCATTAACACTATCACCAGACTATGGGCAAAGATAATTTACTGGGAGTCACTGGGGACAGGTCCTCACTCAGCAAATGTCAGGCAGGTACTGTTACTGTTGATAAAAAAATAAAGACCAAAAACCAATCACTACCCTCTTAACCTCTCCCGTACCGGCGACGTCTTTTTAACTTCATGCTAGCTACATTTAGACGATTTTATGAAGCTTGGGTATTATATACAGTATATGGTGGCTAAAAACACTATTTGAGATTGTCTGTAACCTTCTAATCGGTAGACATCCCTCCTAAGCTGAATCAGATCGACTAATAGTTGTCAGAATATAATGAAAACAAAGTCACCGGTACGGAAAGGGTTAACCCCTTCACCACCATTACGTAATGTTCATCACATTCTGGTTACCATTACCATGTTCTTTACTTTATATTCTACCGCTACCACTCAAATAGATAAATACGATCTCAATAAACCCTCTTAGTAACATAAGTCCTTCTTAAACTGCAAAAAAACATATAATTTTAGCCAGAATCAAAGTAAAAAAGGCGTCATGGTATTGAGCAACCATTTTACCGTTCCAGTGTGGAGTTTTGAGTTGGGTTTTGCGACTTTGATGTGGGAACCACCAGGTTTTGTTGGATGAGTAACCTGAGTGAATAGGTTAAGGGGGTACTACTCGCTTTTCTGGGTTCCCTTCTACCTCATATTTCACATATTAGTTTTGAGGTTTTAAGACACCGATAGTTTGGCAATTTTGAGACCTTTCGCCTAATATTTGTGTCAATATTAAAACCTTTCATGCCGTTTAGGTGTCGATTTTTTTCCTGGCGAGCAATAGCGAGCCTGTAATTTTTGAAGGAATCAGCCCTCGGCCGGGACATTTTTCTACCCAAAAATTTACAAATATGTCTTGAAAGGGGCTATATATATATATATATATATATTTTTGTTAAAGATTGATGGAGGTCTAGTGATGAAACTAAATAGTATATATGTATATGAATAAGCAGCCCCCAAAACAAGCACTAGCTCTTTAAACCCTTGTCTAGCGGGGTGTTTTGGGCTCATTTGGGCATATTGAGGCCCTCCTGAATGATCAATCAAGTATCTGCATGAAAAGAAATGTATTCAGCAAAAAACTAGGTACTAAAAGCTTCAAAATGAGACCAGAACGAGCTACGTAGCACTCGTGGTTCTCTTGCAGTGTTGCCACGAACATGGGAGTTTAGCATATATCGGTATATTTTTCCCAGCTATGCTCACTACTGGCTACACTGCCGGCCTCTCGAGAACACAGGGAACATGAGTTAATGGGCGGCGGTAAGCCCTGGGTGTCGGCTGTCTGGCCCGCTGCGCTCCCGGCCATTTGCACTCGATTTTAACCATTTAAAAGCCTTAATAATGCTCCTAACTTGCTGCAAATTGGTGCACGACTTAAGTCGAGTGCCGCCAATAAGGGGTTGAGGGGAGATGGGTCGCTTGTCTGGTCCTCCTTCTTCCTCATGTTTAGCCCCATTTGTTTTGAGATTATAAGACACTCGGCCCATTAGTTTGACGATTTTAACACCTTTCACCTCATTTCGTTTTCAATTTTATGACCTTTCTTGCAATTTAGATGTCGATTTTATTCTGGCGAGCGATAACGAGCCTGTAACTTACGAGGAACCGGCCTTTGGCCGGGAAATTTTTCAACTGAAAAATTCCCAAATTTATCGTGTAGGGGGATCTACAGTAGAGGGTGTTTCCTGTTGCTACGATGTGGACAGTCTTGAGCAATTAGGCTGTTGACCAAGTACAGTGTTTTGTAGTGCTCTGTTGCCTCGATCGTCACTATACACACACACACACACACACACACAAGAGAGAGAGAGAGAGAGAGAGAGAGAGATCAATATTTAATAGTATTTAATTATAATTGTCTTCACTCACATTATAGCTAACCTCACTATATTATTGCGTGATAAATCCTGTGACTATATCAGACCTATTGACATATACAGTATATCCATAGCTGTAATACCTTCTATAATTGATATTGTCTTAACATATTGCTGGTGAAGGCCCCGAATTTTCCCCCTCTATAGAGAGGTATATCCATGCAATATTACTCCTCGGTTTCATTTTCATCAGCTACATTTACCGGAAAGTTTTATTTTATTTTATATCTATATATATATATATATATATATATATATATATATATATATATATATATACCGTATATATATGCCTTATATATATATACTGTATATATATATTTATATATATATATATATATATATATATATATATATATATATAAATATATATATATATGTGTGTGTGTGTGTGTGTGTTGGTGGTGTAAAGGTCGTTGCACACTGGCACGACAGCCCCTTCTGGCACGAACACCCACGACACATACAAATCCTGTGTCTTGCCGAATTTACTAGATATCACGGCGAAAATGGCTGGCATCGTTTGAGTCGTATCTCTTCCGCATGACTTGATAAGACTCTACCGATACCGGGTGATATAATTCTACAGCTGGGCGTCACCGGGAGCGACTCTCGGATGCCTGGTGTATCTAAGTTCGTTCACAATTATCCCGTTAAACTCCCTAGCAGATATGGCTACGAATGTGTACAGGTACCGATACGGTGGAGAAAGGAATGCTATGAAGAAGATAGGAAAAGTAGTGCGAAGGGTACACGAATTGTCCACGGAAAAGATACGACCCAAAAGACTGCGATACAACTCAGAAGAATCGTATCGATGCCCTATTGACGCCGTGAGACGTGCAACCGGATTGAGGCTAGACACGAGGTTGCCAACTCGACCGTTGCCAATTTTCCGCACGGAAGAGATACGGTCCGCACGGCAGGCTTACGCACCAGACAACGTTGATACGGGCCTTACGGCTTTGATACGGACCATACGTCTTTGATACGGACCACACGATTGTGATACGGCAAGTTCATGATGGAGACCAGACTCAGACGATTTTTTACAGTTGCCGGGGTATTCCCACAAACATTTGAACAGCTCAAAATCTCGTATCGTCCCTCGATACGTCGCTTGGACCATGAGAGTCGCCCACGGCTAATTTCCGATATCCACGATTATGTTGTCGATTCGCCGTATCAGGCTGAAATTTCGAGTCGGGAACTCGCCTGGAGGGGCTTTCGTGTCAGTGTGCAACGACCTTAACACCTTACGAGCGGCCTATGCGGTTTATTTATATGTACCGCCCAGCGGGGTGTTTTTAGCCAAAATAGGGCTGTTTACATGATCATTTTCATGCCTAAATAAGACCCAGAACATAAAACAAGTACCTATCCCTGAAAGGGCATAAACAGAGCTTTCGAATGACACCATAACGATCCTTTTATGATGGCTAGTTTTCTTGCAATAACCGTGCAACGCGAGTGCAAAAAGCATGTAATTAGCCACTTTCCCGATACAATTCCTTATATAGCGAGTGAGAGAGGGAGGAGGGAGCTGGAATTCGTGTCAGTATGTTCGCCGCGGTGGTCTGGAGCAGTCATACGCTCGCTACTCTCCTGCCACCACTTGTCTCTCTCTCTCAGCAACATTACGTGCTGAAATTGCCACTCGAGTTATGTCGAGCGCCGCCACATAGTCCAGCTTTATTTAACTCGACTTATGTGGTGGGCCGCTAATTAAGGGTTAATGGTTTAGATTATTATTTTTATTATTATTATTATTATTATTATTATTATTATTATTATTATTATTATATGAGATGCCGAAGCCTCCAACCAGGGTGCATAAACACAAGCAGGATGAATCCACACAAAACACCAGAAGGCACTGGAGAGAGACTACGGCAACTTGGGAAAAAAAAAAAAAAAAAACATATACTGTATATACAGTATATATACTGTATATATATACAGTATATACTGTATATATTAAACACAAATAATATGAATAATAAAATATTATGCAACGGAGGATGTCAGGTATAAATATAATACAATAAAATATAATAAAATAAGTTTAAAAATTTGAATTAATGCTGCAAAAAAGTATTAACTCTAGACTTAAAAATGTCGATATGAGCTAAATTGACTAGCTCATTTGGCACAAGTTAACCATGGCCGGCACAAAACACCGTGAAAACTGTGTAGTAGAAAAATTAACACGGCTCATGGCAAGATCATTAAGATTGCTTGTGAATCTAGTTGCACGAGCCCGGACATAGGGCCCAGGCAGAACCCCATGTAAGGGATGCGGAGGGTTGTTAAAAACTCTAAATAAGAGACTGAGGGCACCAACTTTACGTCGATGACACAGATCAAGAGACAAATGAGGTAGAATAAAACTGATATAATTCAATGACCTGTCAAGCAACTTGAGATGGCAGTCAGCTGCTGACAATCGGACAGGTGAGCAGTACTCGAATTGTGGCAAAATAAAAGCATAGACAAACTTGATAACTGTGGCGTCACAAGCAAACGTTTTATAACACTTGCGAAGCAGACCATTTTGGGGGGAAATGGAAGAGGAGAAATAACGAATATGCTTTTCAAAAGTAAGTTTGGGATCCAAAGTAACTCCTAACAAAGCAGAGTATCCACATTTTCAATTTGCTCACCAGAAACTTGTAGATAAGGATGGGGAGGATCCCAGGTACGATATCTGCTGATGGTAATGGAATGTTTCACTAGCATTAAGTTTCATACCCCAAAGTTCACCCCATGATTTAATTTTGGCTAAATCCCTATTCAGAGCAGTAGCAATTTCATGTTGATCAATCGGTGATGGAATTGACGCATATAAAGTTGTACCATCGGCATAGGAGATTAGTTTTTTTTCAAGCTCGGAACACAGGTCAGCAGTAAAAATAATAAAAAAACAAAGGCCCAGGACACTGCCTTGTAGAACGCCAGAAACAACAGGAACATATGGGGAATGACACCCATCAATGACAACAGACTGAGATCTTTTCGTCAAAAAATCTTCAAAGATCCTTACAAAATTGCCACCAATACCGATGAGTTGTAGCTTATACAGAAGTACTTTATGGTTGACTAAGTCAAAAGCAGAACTAAAGTCAATAGCCACGACACAAGACTCATGTCCCTGGTCCAATGAAGACTGCAAGTCATGATTGAGTGTCAGAAGCGCATCACATGTACCCTGTCCATTACGAAAACCAAACTGTGAGTTTGCTATCAAATTATGACTTACAATAAGAGGAAAGGCGTCTGGACAAAAGTCTCTCATTGAGCTTGAATAAGATAGGCGTAATGGAGATAGGGCGATAGTCATTAGGAGATGATGAGGCAGTAGTTTCCTTTGGAATAGGAGTGATACTAGCCTTACGCCAGCAAAGAGGAAAACTACCTGATTTCAAAAGCAACCTAAACACCACGGCCAAATTAGGTGCCAAGACCACTGCAACCTTTTTTAAAAAAGAGAGCGACAACCCCATCTGGGTATGTGCCACCATAGGTATCAAGATCCAGCAAGTACCTTCTAAGTTCAGTTGATTTGAATGCCATTTAATTGAGGTTGGGTCTAGGGAAACCTGTCTATGGCAAAGACAATTCCTGATTACTCTGCTTATTAATAAAAATATTAGATAGAATGTTGGCCTTTGACAATGGATCAAAAGAGATGGAGCCATCAAAATCACAAAGAGGAGGCATGGAGGAATCTAATCCAAATAAAGAGGACTTCAAAGCGGACCACCATATATGAGGCTGTGTAGCTCCTGCCAGAACATCCTGAAGATGGGAGTTATATTCCCTCTCAGCACCAGCATAAACTCTCTGCGCAGCTGCCCTTTTAGAAACATAATTTTCCCAATGCAAGGAGGTTTAATTACGCCTCCATAGACGATTTGCAGCCTGTTTGACATCAAATGCACGCTTGCAGTCATCATTAAACCATGCTTTATCCCTGATACAAGACTTAATTGTTTTTGATGGAACTCTTTTTGCAAAGGACACCAAGAAGGGAATTGTTGAGAGATGAAACCGGGTCATGAGACCTTAGTATGAGATTCCACTCAATATTACAAACATCATTACAAACGTTGTCCCAGTTAACCCGGGATTTAAGGTAGACTTTACGTGAGAGAATAATATCAGGAACAGAAAAATCAAGATTAATTTTACACATGATGGCATTGTGGTCGGAAGTGCCAACAGGTACAAGAACGGAGGTTACCACAATGCCAGGAATATCTGTTAGTACTAGATCAAGACAATTTCCAGACATATGAGTAGGTCCTTGGATTAGCTGTTCACAACCAGATAAGTTTGCAAAATCCAAGGCAGCAAGACCATTTCTATTACTTGGAGAGACCGAGTTCAACCACTCTTGATGATGCGCATTGATATCACCAACAAAAATAAAGGAGGATTTGACATCTACAGACTGTATTGAAGCCATAGCTGTTAAGAGGCAGTCATATATGCTAATGTTCTGGGTGTGGTGTCCCGAGTTCGAATCCCGGGAGGACCATATGCTTTCATTAGTTTATTCAATTTTTTTTTCTATGTGAATGAGGGAGACAAAAGGCATAACTGCCTGCAGCGAGTGCCTCCCCCAGATTTCAAAGAGTGACAGGGCCGAAATCAAGGGACGTTCGAGCTAAAATGCCTGGACACACATAGATTGAAGCAATTTAAGTCGTAGGAAGAGGGAAAGCCTGATTCTGGGAGAGAGTTCCAGAGCTCAGCAGTTGAATAGAAGAAAGTTTGAGAATAATGTTTCACTCTTGGGTTGGAGAGTTGCACAGAGTAGGGGTGGGATTGTGTTGCAAGGCGGGTACTACGTACCCTACGTAGAGGAGGTAGTATACACTTGGAAAGCTCCGAGGAACACTGATTATTGTAGTAGCGATAGAATAGCGAGAGACATGCAACATTGCGGCGAAGAGAGAGAGATTGCAGAGAGTTGGTGAGTGGACGGGAGTTAATGATAAGAAAGGCTTTCCTTTCTACTTTATCTAGGACTGCGGTGTGAGAGGATCCTCCCCACACATGTGAACAATACTCAATACAAGGACGCACTGTGCCCTTGTACAGAGCAAGAAGCCTTAGCGAGACTGGTAATATGGTCTTTCCAAGTGAGAGCAGAAGAAAAAGAGACACCGAGAACATTGAGGGAAGATGAAGGGTTGATTTTTGTATTGTTGAAGAATAAGGGATAGTCCTCTGGAGGTTCCTGATGGGTAGTAAAATGGATAAATTGAGTTTTGGAAGCATTAAATGCAACAAGGTTTTCTCTACCCCAATTGGAAATAGTAGCTAGATCAGAAGATAAGCATTTTATGGCTTCATTACGTTTACTTTTGAGGGATTGCTGGCTAGGGCATTCTGGAAAACTAATTGAGTGGTGTAAAGTAGAGTTGTCTGCATATGAATGGATGGGACTGGATGTACAGTTAAAAAGATCATTTATGAAAATTAGAAAGAGAATAGGAGATAGGACAGAACCCTGAGGAACACTGGAGTTGATAGGATAAGGAAAGGAGCAATGGCCGTCCACAACCGCAGCTATGGAATGGCCGGAAAGGAAATTAGAGACAAAGGCGCAGATGGAGGGACAGAAACCGAAGGAGGGCAGTTTGGAAATTAAAGATTTGTGCCAGACTCTATCGAAGGCCTTCAATATGTCTAGTGCAACAGAAAAAGTCTCACCGAAGTCCCGAAAGTTGGATGACCAAGAGTTAGTAAGATATGAAAGAAGATCACCAGTAGAGCGACCCTTAAGGAAGCCATACTGGCGATCTGAGAGCAGATTATGAGAAGAGAAATGCTTAAGAAATTTGGAAGCAAGAATAGTTTAAAAAACTTTAGAGATACAAGAGATGAAAGCAATTGGACGATAGTTGGAGGGTTGAGAGCGGCTACCCTTCTTTGGGACAGGTTGAATGAGAGCAAACTTCCAGCAAGAAGGAAATATGTTAGAGGAGAGATGGAGACAAAAGAGTTTGCCTAGGCAGGGGGTCAGCAATGAAGCACAGTTTTTAAGTACAACAGGGATCTACCTTGTGTAGGCCAATCGGCTTTCTGCAGACTCCCATTTTCTTATTTTCTTATGTTAACAGGAGGAACACCGTCCGGACCGTACGCCTTCATTGTATTAAGCCCAGAGAGGGTAGAAAGTACATCTTTAGAAGAGATTAGGATATTAGGCATAAGTAGGAGAGAGGGGGGTAGAGAGGGATGAATAGCACCAGAATTATCCAAGGTAGAGTTTCTGGCAAAAGTTTGAGCAAAGAGTTCAGCTTTGTCAGGGGAAGAAGTGAAGGTTGTGCCATCAGAGTGGAAAAGGGGAGGGAAGAAAAGTTGGAGAGGATTTTGGCTAGATGCCAGAAAGCTTGGGAAGAGCTAGAGTTGGATAGTTCAGTGCATTTATTATTGATGAAAAAGTGCTTGGCAAGTCAAAGATCAAATTTGGCTTGATTCCGGGCAGAAACATAGGAAGAATGAGATTTTTGAGTTATAAGGTGTCGGTACTGTTTGAATGCTTCCTCCTTGTTGCGGAGAGGAGTGGACCACACAAGCATGAGTAAACCAAGATTTTTTGGCATTAGACCGAGAGAAAGAAAATGGAATGTACGCTTCCATGCCCGAGAGGATTACCTCGGTAATGCGTTTAGCACTCTCCGAGGGTCCTCGGCCACGGAAGCAAAAGTCATTCCATGGGAAATCAAAGAAGTACTGCCGGAGAGCCTCCCAGTTGGCAGCGCCAAAGTGCCACAAGCGCCGCCGGCTGGGAGGATCGGATGGCCGTACTGAAGAGATAGGACAGGTGACGGAGATAAGTTTATGGTCGGAGGAGCCCAAAGGAGAGAAAAGATTGACAATATAAGAAGAAGGGTTAGAAGTCAGAAATATGTCAAGAATGTTGGGCCGATCTCCGAAGCGATCCAGGATACGGGTGGGTTGCTGGACCAGCTGCTCTACTGTAGGTCATTTATGATAGAAAAGATGTAGGCTTGTTCACCAAGTGGGTCAGTAGAGTGAGAGGAGAGCCATTGGCGGTGGTGAACGTTGAAATCTCCTAAGATGGAGATTTCAGAGAAGGGAGAGATAAATAGAATGTGTTCCACTTTAGAGTTTAGATTGTCGAAGAATTTGGGAAAGTCAGTAGAGTTAGGGGAAAGATAGACAGCACAGAAATATTTAGTATGAGAATGACAGGATAGTTTGAGCCATAAAGTTGAGAATTCAGAGGAGTCGACATCGGGAACACGAGAGCAAGTGAGTTTGTTGTGCACGTATGCACAACATCCGCCTTTGGTTTTGAAACTAGGATAGAGAAAGTAGGAGGAAACAGAGAAGGGGCTGCTGGCAGTTGCTTCAGACACCTGAGTTTCGGTGAGGAAAAGAAGATCAAGTTTGGAGGAGGAGAGATGATGTTCAATAGACTGAAAATTAGAGGAAAGGCCGCGAATATTGCAGAGGTTGATAGTAAAAGTGACAGGCCGTGGTCCAGAGTCTTGTGCATTGGGGTTTGTAAATGATGATTAATGTTAAGAAAGGGATGTTACTTAATACTGTCTATCCATCAGAAACCTACTTGATTATTGCATGTTGGTTTTATATCGATGTTTACGGCTCCAACTTCCTTATAACCTGAAACTCGCAAGTGGTCAATTCACTGTCTAGATACCCAATGATATGTATAGGCCTTTATTAAGCCCTACAGTATCGGTCTTGTCCTTTTCATCATATTAGATGGTTTGATTCAGCTTAAAATGGATTTATGGTAGCTCAAAGGATTAATTGAGATAGAAAGTAGCCTTGAAATCGGTAGACGTCCTTACTAAGCTGAATAAAATCGTCTAATCTTTGCCAGAAAATATCATTTAAAGGACTTCACCGGTACTGATTGAGTTCACCCTTTGTGTACCGGCGACGTATTTCTTATTATATTATCGCTATATGTAGACGATTTTATGCAGCTCAAGAAGGATATGTGGTTGTAGAAAGGGTTAAGTAGGATAGTTAAAAGGCCTGTTAATTGCTGGAGGACCTTCTTGAGCTGAATAAAATCGTTTAATAGTAGCCAAAATATAATGAAAATTATGTCGCCGATACTGTATGGGTTTAACTTTTATTGTTTACAATTAATAGTTTTTGCTTTCCTCATTGCAATTTACAACTATCTTATTTTACCTTTAACTCATTCAGCACAGTAACACCCCTTTTGTTTTATTCGGGCTAACCTTAGACGATTTTATCAAGCCTAAGAAGGACCTATGCGAATTACATGGTTTATTCAGTTATAATTTGGTTTGTTTTTTCAGCCCAAGAGGTAACTTATAATCTAATGAAAATTGTATACGTTAACCCAAATTAAACGAAAATTACGTCATCGTGCTGAACGGGTTTAACTGCAAAGGACGTGTATGTTATGCAATGATTTGTCTTTTTATTATATCTATTCATTGTCGATAATATCAATTGCTTGCTTTTGCGATTTCCTTAGTTTATTTGTACAATAAATTAAAATGTAAAACTTGCAAACTAACCAAACCAAAATTGGGACAAGGACAATATAAAGTCAAATTAAATTATCAAAAACGCTATGTGGAAACAACGCTTACTAAAATGAAAATTATTAAATACAAAAATTATTAAAAATTATTAAAAATAAGAATGTAGGTTATTTGTAGGGTAGCTATTGATAGGGGACACTTGAGGCATGCTATGCTTACAGGTACTTACCCGATAGCACTATCGTTAGTGAGTGCTGTAATTTTTGTGTAATATTATAGATATCTTATCAATATTTGTATTTTGTACTATTGTTAATGTCTTGTCATGTTGCAAATCTGATCTTAAATGAACATTTAGACATTTGACATGTAGTTTCTTTAATCATGCAGAGTATAGTAAAATTTACCAGAACGTCCCGGACTTCCCAAATTAACTAATTCCTTGAACGTGACGATAGTGCGTTGTTATGTGTGCGATTAGTTTGCTTGGGAACCAGATTAACTTGCTCATGTAGTAATGTACACCCTATGAGGTGGATTGTGTTCTTTTATTTCATACATTTTATTTTAGTAAGCGTTGTTTCCACATAGCGATTTTGATAAGTTAATTTGACTTTATATTGTCTCTGTCCCAGTTTTGGTTTGTTTAGTTTGCAAGTTTTACATTTTAATTTAACCTATTCAGTACCAGGGACGTCCTTTACATCATATGCTGGCAACTATTAGACGATTTTATTAAGCTTATGAAGGACCTCTAGCAATAATATGGCTTCAAAATATCTCCTTCATCCCTTTTAACTACCGCAGATCCTTCTCAGGCTGCATAATATCGTGTAATTATAACTAGAATAATATATAACACACGTCGCTGGTACTCAAAGGGTTAATTGTTGTTTTTCGTGGAGCCTAAGGGAGGAGACGTACAGGTGTCAAGAAAGTAACCCTACCTTGGACAGTTCCCGAAAGAGCCTGACCAATCCACTTACCACTGCTCCCCCCTGCCCGGTCCAGATCAACCAGCCGTCCGGCTGGCTCAGTTGATAGCGTGCCTGATTCCCACCTTGAAGGTCTCGCGTTCAATCCCCGCTCAGATTGAAAAGTTTTTCTAGGATACAGCCGGCGGTTACCATCTCCCCATGAGCAAGGGGGATGGGTAATGGTCTCTGGTAGACTAAAAAAAGCCAAGCGCTTGCGAATCCTCGAAGGAGGAGAGACGGGCGCTATATAAGTAACCAGAAGATTACTTGTTATTATTATTATTAAGTTCACATGGGTCACATGTTACAAAGACGTTTGGTAGTCAATGTTCTCAATGGGTTAACTCCAAGTAAGGAAAACTGAAGGAGTCTTTCCTTATGGGTTATATATTGTTTTAATTTATTATTCGGTTGATTGATAGTAAGTTGACTCTCTGCATCTGCGTCCGTCTCTGCTCGTTCGTAGATAGATAAATAGATGTAAGATAGATAATCGCCGCCAACATTCCTCTTATACTGTATCAATATTATATAGGTAAAGGGAAAATTAAAGGTCTCTGAAACCAAAACCACTGATTTATTCAAACAAAAGTAATTTAAATATTACAATGAGAATTCCCCTAAGTTGTGAGGAATCTCCTAGGCCCTGTTGACTTGCCCATATTCGTGTCTAAGTGTAGTCAAAACCTTCTCCGTACCTCTTACCTTCACTACACACCTCAGGCACACCCCAGGCACATGATCTTAACTTCCGATTCACATGCACAGAGCTTGGGTGACAACCCAAAAAGTGCCAGTGAGCTTAAAGGGCGTGAGAAAGGATTCTGAGTCATGACAATTAGAAGGAGGAAGTTCCAAAGAAAACTACTGAATAGATCAACATTATTAACTATGTATAATTCTGTTGTATACAAATATATTACTTATGGGGTAGAAGTTTGGGGTAATGGAAGTGAATGTAATATAAAACCCATCATAACTCTACAGAAAAGAACAGTAAGAATAATTAAATCAACACACTATAGAGAACATACTGCCCCAATATTTAAATCATTAAAGCTATTCCCATTTAAAGATGTTTATGTTTGTGTAGTAGCTAAACTTATGTTTAAAGTTATGAAAGATCTTACTCCAAGCTTATTTAAAGATATGTTCACATTAAATAATACTATATATCAGCATTTAACCAGGCAGAGGCATAAGTTACATGTTCCCATTGCCAGAACAAATTTATTGATAAAGCACATTTAGGCATAAAGGAATTTCAATATGGAATAATATAATGGAAAAGATAAATTTAGACTGTAGTATCTACATGCTCAAAAGAAAGATTACATAATATTTGATGAGTAGTGAAATAAATAATCTTTAGAGTAGTGTTGAGTGTGAACAGATTATTATTCTAGACATCATTTATTGTAATTGTAATAAGGTTCTTTTTCTTTTTCTTTTTAGCACTTTTTTGTATAGCACTTTTTTGATGACCTTTTTGATGACTGATTTGTACATTTACAGGGGACATATATGCCGGATGGCATCAGTTCCCTGTTGTCGTAGGGTATATTGGACTTTTGTATTATATACTATAAGATATGATTGTAATATTGATGTACTTTATGAAAATACATTTAAAATATTTTTAAATCTAAATCTAAATCTAGAGTATAATGAAAAGGGTGTCACCGGTACTGTATGGGTTAATCTTTTCTTTTGATTACAGTTAATAGGTGTTGTTGCTTGCTTTCCTATATGCAATTTACAACTATCTAATTTTAACTGTAACTCCTTCAGCACAGAAACACCCTTGTTTTACTTTTTATTCTGGCTAACCTTAAACGATTGTCTTAAGCCTAATAAGGACCTATGCGAATTACATGCTTTATTAAGCTATAATTTGCCTTTTTTTTTTTAGCCCAAGATGTAGTTTATAATCTAATGAAAATCGTATACGGTAACCCAAATTAAACGAAAATGACGTCATCGTGCTGAAAGGGTTTAACTGCAAAGGACGTGTATGTTAACCTATTCAGTACCAGGGACGTCCTTTATATCATATTCTGGCAACTATTAGACCATTTTATTAAGCTTTTTAAGGACCTCTAGCTATATTATAGCTTCAAAATACATCACTCATCCCTTTTAACTACCGCAGATCCTTCTTAGGCTGCATAACATCGTGTAAATATAACTAGAATAAAATATAACACACGTCGCTGGTACTCAAAGGGTTAATTGTTGTGTTTCATGCAGCCTAAGGGAGGAGACGTACAGGTGCCATGAAGGTAACCCTACCTTGGAAAGTTCCCCAAAGAGCCGGACCACTCCACTTACCACTGCTCCCCCATGTCCTGTCCAGATCAACCAGACGTAAGTTCACATGGATCACATGTTACAAAGACGTTTGGTAGTCAATGTTCTCAATGGGTTAACTCCAAGTAAGGAAGACTGTAGGTGTCTTTACTTATGGGTTATAAATTGGTTTAATTTATTATACGGTTGATTGAAGTAGTAAGTTGAATCTCTGCATTTGCGTCCGTCTCTGCTCGTTCGTAGGTAGATAAATAGATGTAAGATAGATAATCGCCGCCACCATTCCTCTTATACATTATATATGTAATATAGGTAACGGGAAAACTAAAGGTCTCTGAAAACAAAACCACTGATTTATTCAAACAAAAGTAATTTAAATAGTACAATGAGAATTATTCCCCTAAGTTGTGAGATTAAAGAATATTTGGTGAATAGTGAAATAAATAATCTTTAAAGTAGTGTTGAGTGAGAGCAGATTATTATTCTAGACATAATTTGTTGTAATACTGTTATTTTCTTTTTCTTTTTTAGCACTTTTTTGTATAGCACTTTTTTTGATGACTTTTTTTATGACTGATTTGTATTAGCGTCACACATTTACTGGGGACATATATGCCGGATGGCATCAGTTCCCTGTTGTCATAGGGTATATGGGACTTTTGTATGATATACTATACGATATGATTGTAATAGTGATGTACTTTATGACAATACACTTTTTTGAAATTTAAATCTAAATCTAGAATATAATGAAAAGGGTGTCACCGGTACTGTATGGGTTAAACTTTTCTGTTGTTTACAATTAATAGGAGTTGTTGCTTGCTTTCCTCTATGCAATTTACAACTATCTTATTTTACCTCTAACTCCTTCAGCACAGTAACACCCTTGTTTTACTTTTTATTCGGACTAACCTTAGACTATTTTATTAAGCCTAATGCCCCTTTCCCACTAGTGAGACAAGTCACGATTTTCATCGCCGATGCCTTCGTTTTGTCAAATTCGCAAGAATACGTGCGACCTTCACGATTTCGACCGTTAGAAACAGATGACAAATTATACTGGGCGATGATGTTATCGGGGAAATGAGCGATGTTTCGCCGATGAACCTCTGCGAGGCATGTCACATTTTAAAAAATCTCTTGCGAGATCATGCGAGGATGAAAGAATACTCGCCGTATGTTCTGCGACGTCTGTGCGATCCAAGCGATGGTTCGGCGTTTACTTCGGCGGCGAGGTGATAAGAGTATTTCTTTAAGGCACAAATTCTTGCGATTCGATTCATCGTCGATCATCGGCGTTGGCATCGCCAATACGTCGGCGAGATCGGCGAGGTGTGCGCAGCTGAGCGAATGTAACAAATGTAAGTGAATGTGCTAATTGCAGAGTGGAATTAGCATATCACGCCAAACTAATGGGCCGAACGTCATAAAATATGAAAACTTATGGGGTTAACCATGAGGAAGAAAGGGGACCAGAAAAACGACCCATCTCCCCTTAATTCGGAGGTTGGCAATGCTTCGCCGGAGACATTTTTCTATCAAATAATGTACAAATTTAGCTTGCTCTCAAAACAAAAAATATATATGTTGGCTCGCTACCGCTCACCAGGAAAATATTGAAACCTGGATGGGGGTAAAAGTCTTAAAACAGTAGGCTGAACGGAGCCGAATGGATACAAGGCAAAGAGAGAGGGAGAGAAATAGAAAAAAAAAAAACGAGGAGAGAGGGAGAGAAAGAGTAAACTAAAAAAAGCGAGGTGGGCTCAATTGTTAAGCCGTAACGCAAACATTGAGCCCACCTGCTGTTTGTTGTTTTCTCTTTCTCTCCCTCTCCTCGTTTTTTTATTTGTTTTTCTATTTCTCTCCCTCTTTCTTTGCCTTGTATCCGTTCGGCCCCGTTCAGCCTACTGTTTTAAGACGTTTATCCCCATCCAGGTGTCGATTTCTTCCTGGCGACCGATAGGGAGCCAGCATTGTGCCCGAGACATTTTTCTATCGAAAAATGTACAAATTTAGCTTACTCTCAAAACAAAAATATATATATATATGTCCGCTGAACATGATGGCGGTGTTTAGAATATTCTATCATCATTATTGGATTTTATAGAAATAAATCTATAACGATAGTTTTTCGCTCTTATAGAATCCATTCCGCAGCAAAATATTAACTGTCTGTTTTCACCAATAATAAGTGTTTTTCATATTGTTTTGTTTTCATGAACGGCAAGAGGAAAGGTTATTCTATAAGATTTCATCAACAACAACAACAAAAATAACAATATGTGGAATTTCACCGTAGGTGAACGCATATCATCAGTCCGCCCGTATTTGCCCTAACTCTCAGTCGGTTTTCACCCATAATAATTGTTTTTTATATTGTTTTGTTTTCATGAACGGCAAGAGGAAAGGTTATTCTATAAGATTTCATCAACAACAACAACAACAAATATAACAATATGTGAAATTTCACCGTAGGTGAAAGATATCTCAGTATACGCCTAATAATTTATTTTTACCCACCTCTCCGATGTTGCTCTTTGGTCTTGGCAGGTGTGTCTTGAGCATTCCGCGACGTCGCAAGGCCCTTCGCATGCCTCATGCCTCGTGCGGAGCATACCCCTGGCGGGTATACTCTCGGCAAGTATTCATACGCACGTCGACGACTAATCGACGAGGAAATCGCCGATGATCGTCGATGTTCTCCGAACATCCGAGAGCATCTCGGCGATCCGTCGTGCGATGTTTTGGAACATTTCAACAATTTTCTTTGTGCGACAAACTCCGCGATGTCTCGCCGATGTCGCAGATGATCGCAGAAACCCAACGGCGATGCTCGACAATGCTTGCGAGAGTAATCAATCATCGTGAGTCCTCGTCCAAAATTTTGAACTGTGCGAACATTATGCGACGACCGACCGCGAGGGCCCTTGCCAGGCCTGAGAGGCCTTGAGAGTCAAACAATTTTTCATGAAAGGTGTTGAGACATGTCACGAATGTGCCAATTTATTGGTTTCGGAGACGAAAATCGTGACTTGTCTCACCAGTGGGAAAGGGGCATAAGAAGGACCTATGCGAATTACATGGATTATTCAGCTATAATTTGCCTTTTTTTTTTTTAGCCCAAGATGTTGTTTATAATCTAATGAAAATCGTATACGGTAACCCAAATTAAACGAAAATTACGTCATCGTGCTGAAAGGGTTTAACTGCAAAGGACGTGTATGTTAACCTATTCAGTACCAGGGACGTCCTTTATATCATATTCTGGCAACTATTAGACCATTTTATTAAGCTTTTTAAGGACCTCTAGCTATATTATAGCTTCAAAATACCTCACTCATCCCTTTTAACTACCGCAGATCCTTCTTAGGCTGCATAACATCGTGTAAATATAACTAGAATAAAATATAACACACGTCGCTGTTACTCAAAGGGTTAATTGTTGTGTTTCATGCAGCCTAAGGGAGGAGACGTACAGGTGCCATGAAGGTAACCCTACCTTGGAAAGTTCCCCAAAGAGCTGGACCACTCCACTTACCACTGCTCCCCCATGTCCGGTCCAGATCAACCAGACGTAAGTTCACATGGATCACATGTTACAAAGACGTTTGGTAGTCAATGTTCTCAATGGGTTAACTCCAAGTAAGGAAGACTGTAGGTGTCTTTACTTATGGGTTATACATTGGTTTACTGTATTTTAGGGTTGATTGAAGTAGTAGGTTGAATCTCTGCATCTGCGTCCGTCTCTGCTCGTTCGTAGATAGATAAATAGATATAAGATAGATAATCGCCGCCACCATTCATCTTATACCTTATAAATGTAATATAGGTAAAGGGAAAATTAAAGGTCTCTGAAACCAAAACCACTGATTTATTCAAACAAAAGTAATTTAAATAGTACAATGAGAATTCCCCTAAGTTGTGAGGAATCTCCTAGGGCCTGTTGACTTGCCCATACTTCGTGTCTAAGTGTAGTCAAAATCTTCTCCGTACCTCTTACCTTTACTACACACCTCAGGCACACCCCAGGCACATGATCTTAACTTCCGATTCACGTGCACAGAGCCTGGGTGACAACCCAAAAAGTGCCATTGAGGTTAAAGGGCGTGATATGAGAAAGGATTCTGAGTCATGAAAATTAGAATGAAGAAGTTACAAATAAAACTACTGAATAGATCAACAATATCAACTATGTATAATTATCAACTCTGCGTAAGCAGAGTTTGGTATCGCCCCCCGTATAGTGGGTACCACACAAAAAAAATGTCTGTCGTCGGCGTTGTCGTTGTCGTTGTCCGTCTGTCTCGGAACTCCTCCTAGACCGTTGGACGGATTTTCACCAAATTTCACACGAACATTTGTTGCGTGAATGCGAACGTCAGTCCAAAAAGATTTTTTGATTTTATGCAATAGTTATGATTTTAGGTCCAAAATATGGTTTTACCCCCCCCCCCCCCCTCCCGGCCCGCCCCCCCCCCCCCCCCCCCCCCCCCCCCCCTCCTAGCAATGATGGCGTTATTAGTGTGAACGGATTCGTTCTGGGGGCAAAAACTTTGCTCTGAGTTTGCTAGGTTAAGTTAGTTTAGTTGGCATTAGAAGTGATAGTAGTAATAGTGGGATTGATGGTGATAGTAGTGATGATGGTGATAATAGTAGTGATGATGGTTGTAGTTGTATTGATGATGATGACAGTAGTGATGATGATGACAGAAGTAGATATGATGGTGACAGTAGTAGATATGATGGTGACAGTACTAGTATTAGTGATGGTGGTCATAATAGTAGTGATGATGGTGACAAGTAATGATGGTAGTTGTAGTGATGATGGTGTGAGTATTAGTGATGATGGTGAGTAGTAGTGATGATGGTGAAAGTTGTAGTGATGATGACCATTGTTGTGATGATGAAGATCATAGTAATGGGGGATGATGGCAGTAGTAGTGATGATGGTGATAGGATACATGATGGTAATACTTGTGACAGTAGTAATGATGGTGGTTATAGTAGTAGTGATGTTAACAGTAGTAATGATGATTGTAAGATGGTGGTGATGATAGTAGTAATGATGGTTGATAGTTGTAGTATCAATGATGATAGTAGTGATTAAGATGGTAGTGACAATGATGACAGTAGTAGTGATGATGAGAGTAGTAGTGATGATTGTAATTGTAGTAGTGATGATGATCATAGTAATAGTGATGATGACAGTAGTTATGATGATTGTGGCAGTTGTAGTGATGATGGCAGTAGTAGTGATGATTGTGATTGATTATGGTATTAGTAGTGATGATGGTAACCCATCGCAGAGTTGGGTATGCCGTTTTGATTTTGAGCAAAACGGCACGTCTACTTTATTTTGTATACCGACATATTACATATGGGGTAGAAGGTTGGGGTAATGCAAGTGAATGTAATATCAAATCCATCATAACTCTACAGAAAGGAACAGTAAGAATAATTAAATCAACACACTATAGAGAATATCTATCTATCTATCATTCTATCTATATGCTCTGACCCAATCCCCACTTTTCCCATTTATATTTTTATTTTCTATTTTCTATTATTTTATCAACTCTGCGTAAGCAGAGTTTGGTATCGCCCCCCCATATAGTGGGTACCACACGAAAAAAATGTCTGTCGTCGGCGTTGTCGTTGTCGTTGTCGTTGTCGTTGTCCGTCTGTCTCGGAACTCCTCCTAAACCGTTGGACGGATTTTCACCAAATTTCACACGAACATTTGTTGCGTGAATACAAACGTCCGTCAAATTTTGTTTTTTGAATTCATGCAATAGTTATGATTTTAGGTCCAAAATATGGTTTTACCCCCACCCCCCCTCCTCCCAGACACCACCCCCCCCCCCCCCCCCCCCCCCCAGCAATGATGGCGTTCTTAGTTTGTGAGCCGCATTCGTTCTGGGGGCGAAAACATCTCGCTACGCATTTGCTAGGTTAAGCTAGTTTAGTTGGCATTAGAAGTGATGGTAGTAATAGTGGGATTGATGGTGATAGTAGTGATGATGGTGATAATAGAAGTGATGATGGTTGTAGTTGTATTGATGATGTTGACAGTAGTGATGATGATGACAGTAGTAGATATGATGGTGACAGTAGTAGATATGATGGTGACAGTACTAGTAGTAGTGATGATGGTCATAATAGTAGTGATGATGGTGACAAGTTATGATAGTTGTAGTGATAATAATGACAGTAGTGATGATGGAAGTGACGATGGTGTGAGTATTAGTGATTATGGTGAATAGTAGTGATGATGGTGAAAGTTGTAGTGATGATGACAATAGTTATCATGATGAAGATCATAGTAATGGTGATGATGGCAGTAGTAGTGATGATGGTGACAGTAGGATACATGATGGTAGTACTTGTGACAGTAGTAATGATGGTAATAGTAGTAGTGATGATGTTAACAGTAGTAATGATGAGTGTAAGATGGTGGTGATGATAGTAGTAATGCTGGTTGATAGTTGTAGTATCAATGCTAGTAGTGATTAAGATGGTTGTGACAATGGTGACAGTAGTAGTAATGATGGTGAGAGTAGTAGTGATGATTGTAATTGTAGTAGTGATGATGATTATAGTAATGGTGATGATGACAGTAGTCATGATGATTGTTCCTAAAAAAGGTGCCTCTTCAGATCCATCAAACTACAGACCAATAGCTATAACTTCCACTCTTGGTAAAGTCTTTGAAATTATATTAAATAATCACATAATTAAGCATCTTGAGAATAATCAATTAATCAGTGATAGGCAATATGGTTTTAGACGATGTCGATCAACTGCAGACATGCTTTGCCTGCTTACGCATCAAATCAACCAAGCTACAGACCAACATGGTGAAACACATACAATAGCACTGGATATATCAAAGGCATTTGATAGAGTCTGGCATCAATCCTTATTGTCGAAGATGTCACACTACGGCCTTGCATCATTAGTTCCACTAATTTCTTCTTATCTTCATAACAGAAAAATATGTGTAATGGTAGATGGCCTTTATTCTCAATTTCACTCAATAAATGCTGGTGTTCCCCAGGGATCAGTTTTGGCCCCAATTCTGTTCCTCATTCATATCAATGATCTCATATCTACCACTCATAATCCAATACATTCCTACGCAGATGACTCAACACTCCACAGTTCCTTCACATTTACCAATTCTTTCACCCAACCCGATCTTATATATTCAAAAATAAACACTGCAATTTCTCTGAACCAGGACCTTTCTAGAATTAATGGATGGGGACAAAAGAATCTAGTTTCCTTTAATGCACAGAAAACCAAATACATTTAATTTTCTAACCGACAGAATCTCACTGACTCCCATATATTTTTTAATGATGTAAATATTCCCACTTCCCCTAGTATTGACATTCTCGGTGTAACATTAACTACTAACTTGAGCTGGACACATTATGTTAGAAGCATTGCTAAGAATGCCTCTAAAAAACTGGGACTCCTGTACAGAGTTCGAGAATTCTTCACTGACGAGCAGTTGGCCATGATATATAAAAGTCATGTGCGTTCTCAGATGGATTACTGTTCACCTCTGTGGGGTGGAAGTGGAGTGGTTGCATTGAGGCAGTTGGACAAAATTCAAAATAAAGCTATTAGATTAATCAATAACCCTGCAATCACACAGGACCTTCCTACATTATCCATACGAAGAAACGTTGCATCCCTTGCATTATTCTACAGATATTTTCACAGCAATTGTTCCGAGGAACTTGCTTCAATTGTGCCGCCTCTCCACATCTTTCCGCGTAGAACTAAGGCAGCTGAGAGCGCCCATGAATTTACACTTTCTCCTCCACAATGCAGACCTTCTGCTTATCAGAATTAATTTAAATGTTTAAATCCAGTTGTTACAAACATTTTATGAATGGAGGATGCCTTTAGGCACATGGACCTTTTTGTTTTATCTGTGTTTTTCCTTCCTCCGTTCATTGTCTCTTTAAAAAAAAAAAAACAAAAAAAATTATAAAGGAATTAGTAGTGATGATGGTATTAGTAGTGATGATGGTAACCCATCGCAGAGTTGGGTATGCCGTTTTGAGTTTGGGCAAAACGGCACGTCTACTTTATTATTATTTTTTTCTTTTTTCTTGGGGGTGGCCGACTCAAGACAGAGCAAGAACAGGGAAAACACAAAACACAACATAAAACAACGAACAAACACAGATGAAACCTAAACTCACACACATCTAGGTCACCCAGGAGAAGACCCAGAGACCAGGGTCACCAAGGTCGCTCCCGACTTGCAGCGGAACCAAAGCCACAAGCCTGCCCACCACACTACCAGGCGCACCCTTCATATCAATCGTCCCCCTGGGCCAGGCGCCTGATTGACTATTATCTAGTCCAACTTGCGCCTGACCCCTTCCCTCAAATGACCACGTGTTCACTCAGTTATTCACAAGCATTCTCCATTCATTCTTGTTTATTACCACTTCCTTTGCCTGAGCTATAGTCATTCCTCTATATTCCAAAGCTTGTCTTACACAGTCTCTCCATCTCAATGGGGGTTTCCAGCCCTTCTATCTCCCCGTGTATCTGACTCATATATTCTCTTTGTAAGCCTTTCATCTCCCATTCGTTCAACATGACCATACCAGCTTAGCATCCTTCTGTCCACTCTGGCTGACAAATGTTCCTGCTGCCCCACCCTCCTACGTATCTCTTCATTCCTCAATCTGTCTCTACGAGTAACTCCACACATACTCCTCAAGCAGCTCATCTCCATCACATCCAGCTTTCTTCTCTCCATTTTCTTCAGAGCCCATGTCTCAGCCCCATACATCACTGTTGGCAGAACAATTCCTTGATGCATTGCACTTTTTATTTTCATTCCGAGATTTCCCATTGCTCCGAAAACCTTCCTTCCTTCACACACTCTCTGTTTTACCTCCATATCTGTACCTCCACTCCTGCTTATCGTTCCTCCTAGATATTTAAAACACTCTACTTGTTCTAATATTTCCCAATCCAGCTTCACATCTAGATTCACCCTATGATCACCCCTATTACGCACCATTACTTTACTTTTATTGACGTTCACCTTCAGTTTCCTCCTTCCACAAACCACACCAAACTCTTTGACTACCCGCTGCAGTTTCTCCTCAGAATTCGCCACCAATGGTGTGTCATCAGCAAACAGCAACTGATTCAACTCCTAATCTCTACCATTCTTTCCTACTAAACCCAATCCTCTTCCCATAGTTCTCCATTTCACCTCCCTCACAACACCATCCATAAACATATTAAACAACCATGGTGATATTACACAACCCTGTCGCAAACCTACCTTTACCTCAAACCATTTACTCAACTCACCATGTCCTACTCTAACACATGCTCTGCTCCCTTCATAAATACTCTAACTGCTTCTAACAAATGTCCTCCAATTTCATAAATCCTTAACACCTTCCACATTGCTTCACGATCCACACGATCATACGCTTTTTCCAAATGCATAAAAGCCCAAAATATCTCCTTATGCTTCTCTAAATACTTCTCACATAACTGTCTTACTGCAAACATCTGATCCATGCACCCTCTTCCTCTCCTAAAACCGCACTGTTCTTCCCCTATTCTTTAACTGCCTTCGTGGTGTAATGCATAAGGTGTTGATATTCGGTGTGAGCGTCCTGGGTTCGAATCCACGGACTGCCACATGTGTTTGTAATATTTCATTAATCAATTTTAGGAGTAGAGTTGGTTGTTGGATAGAACATAATAATTGATATTGGTTCAGGAGTAATTTATCGAGAGGCCTTCCCTAGTGGTTAAGGCCCCATTAATTGCTCTTTCCATTCACATAATGCATAGCCTACGGGAGTTGCAGTTGGGATGTGTGTACATCTTATGCTTAGATGCTTAGATTGATATGCAGGATTCGAAGTTGCATAATAAATCGTAGGCAGTGTCCACCATTCTTTAACTGCCTTCGTGGTGTAATGCATAAGATGTTGATATTCGGTGTGAGCGTCCTGGGTTCGAATCCACGGACTGCCACATGTGTTTGTAATATTTCATTAATCGATTTTAGGAGTAGAATTGGTTGTTGGATAGAACATAATAATTGCAGCTTCCGTACACTTTATTATCTTCTCTATCAATACCCTGCCATACAGCTTTCCAACCACTGACAATAAACTAATACCTCTATAACTTGAACACTCCTGCCGATCTCCCTTCCCCTTGTACGGCACAATACATGCGCTCTTCCAGTCTATTGGTACCATTGACACAGCAAAGCACACATTGAAAAGTCTCACCAACCAATCTATTATCACATCTCCACCCTTCTTTATACACTCCACAGTAATACCATCCAAACCTTCTGCTTTTCCTGCTCTCATTTGTTTCACTGCTTCTTTCACCTATTTTACCTCAAACCTTTCATTCATTCCCTGCCACCTGGGTAACCTATCTCCATCCACCACTGCTTCTCTTCCATCTCTTGCATTTAACAAAGATTAAAAATATTCGGCATATATTTTCCTCAGTTCAAATGGTTCCACTAGTATCATACTAGAGAACATACTGCCCTAATATTGAAATCATTAAAGCTATTATCATTTAAAGATGTTCATGTTTTTGCAGTAGCTAAACTTATGTTTACATTTATGAAAGATCTTACTCCAAGCTTCTTTAAAGATATGTTCACATTAAATAATACTATACATCAGCATTTTAACCAGCAGAGACATAAGTTACATATTCCCATTGCCAGAACAAATGTATTGATAAACACATTTAGTCACAAAGGAATTTTAATATGGAATGATGTAATGGATAAGATAAATTTAGACTGTTGTCTCTACATATTCAAAAGAAAGATTAAAGAATATTTGATGAATAGTGAAATAAATAATCTTTAAAGTAGTGTTGAGTGTGAACAGATTATTATTCTGGACGGAATGTTTTGTAATTGTAATAAGGTTATTTTTCTTTTCTTTTTTTAGCACTTGTTTTGTATAGTACTTATTTGATGACATTATGTATGACTTATTTGTATTAGTGTCACACATTTACAGGGGACATATATGCCGAATGGCATCAGTTCCCTGTTGTCATAGGGTATATAGGAATTTTGTATGATATATTACATGATATGATTGTAATAGTGATGTACTTTATGACAATATACTTCTTTGAAATCTAAATCTAAATCTAGAATATAATGAAAAGGGTGTCACCAGTACTGTATGGGTTAAACTGTTCTTGCGTTTACAATTAATAGGAGTTGTTGCTTGCTTTCCTGTATGCAATTTACAATTATATTATTTTACCTCTAACTCCTTCAGCACAGTAACACCCTTGTTTTACTTTTTTTTCTGGCTAACCTTAGACGATGTTATTAAGCATAAGAAGGACCTATGCGAATTACATGGTTTATTCAGCTATAATTTGCCTTTTTGTTTAGCCCAAAAAGGAGCTTATAATCTAATGAACATCGTATACGGTGACATAAATTCTACTCTTAACTCATTCAAATCCAACTTCACTACCGCTTCATCCATTCCACCATTAAAATCTCCGACTGGCAATCTTGTAAGTGACCCACGAGGTAAAGCTAACCTTCTTGCGGATATTTTCTCCACCAACTCAACCTTAGATGAAATAAATCAAGATGTCCCTGTACTTAATTTTAATTCGCCTGAAATTCCCTCACTTAAGATCCACACCAGACATGTCAAAACTATTTTGCAGAATCTCTCAGTAGATAAGGCTCCTGGTCCAGATGAAATTCCTCCAATAGTACTTAAGAATTGCTCCTTGGTGCTCGCTCCTATATTGGCAAACATTTTCCGTCTGTGTACTCATACCTCATGCTTCCCATTACCCTGGAAAGAAGCAAACATCCATCCAGTTCCTAAAAAAGGTGCCTCTTCAGATCCATCAAACTACAGACCAATAGCTATAACTTCCACTCTTGGTAAAGTCTTTGAAATTATATTAAATAATCACATAATTAAGCATCTTGAGAATAATCAATTAATCAGTGATAGGCAATATGGTTTTAGACGATGTCGATCAACTGCAGACATGCTTTGCCTTCTTACGCATCAAATCAACCAAGCTACAGACCAACATGGTGAAACACATACAATAGCACTGGATATATCAAAGGCATTTGATAGAGTCTGGCATCAATCCTTATTGTCGAAGATGTCACACTACGGCCTTGCATCATTAGTTCCACTAATTTCTTCTTATCTTCATAACAGAAAAATATGTGTAATGGTAGATGGCCTTTATTCTCAATTTCACTCAATAAATGCTGGTGTTCCTCAGGGATCAGTTTTGGCCCCAACTCTGTTCCTCATTCATATCAATGATCTCATATCTACCACTCATAATCCAATACATTCCTACGCAGATGACTCAACACTTCACAGTTCCTTCACATTTACCAATTCTTTCACCCAACCCGATCTTATAAATTCAAAAATAAACACTGCAATTTCTCTAAACCAGGACCTTTCTAGAATTAATTAATGGGGACAAAAGAATCTAGTTTCCTTTAATGCACAGAAAACAAAGTACATTCAATTTTCTAACCGACAGAATCTCACTGACTCCCATATATTTTTTAATGATGTAAATATTCCCACTTCCCCTAGTATTGACATTCTCGGTGTAACATTAACTACTAACTTGAGCTGGACACATTATGTTAGAAGCATTGCTAAGAATGCCTCTAAAAAACTAGGACTCCTGTACAGAGTTCGAGAATTCTTCACTGACGAGCAGTTGGCCGTAATATATAAAAGTCATGTGCGTTCTCAGATGGATTACTGTTCACCTCTGTGGGGTGGAAGTGGAGTGGTTGCATTGAGGCAGTTGGACAAAATTCAAAATAAAGCTATTAGATTAATCAATAACCCTGCAATCACACAGGACCTTCCTACATTATCCATACGAAGAAACGTTGCATCCCTTGCATTATTCTACAGATATTTTCACAGCAAATTTTTCCGAGGAACTTGCTTCAATTGTGCCGCCTCTCCACATCTTTCCCCATAGAACTAGGGCAGCTGAGAGCGCCCATGAATTTACACTTTCTGCTCCACAATGCAGAACTTCTGATTATCAGAATTAATTTATCCCCAGAGCTACTACTCTTTGGAATTCACTTCCCTCGAATTGCTTTCCACAAACTTACAATCTACAAATGTTTAAATCCAGTTGTTACAAACATTTTATGAATGGAGGATGCCTTTAGGCACATGGACCTTTTTGTTTTATCTGTGTTTTGCCTTCCTCCGTTCATTGTCTCTTAAAAAAAAATAAAAAAATAAAAAAATAAACGAAAATTACGTCATCGTGCTGAAAGGGTTTTACTGCAAAGGACGTGTATGTTAACCTATTCAGTACCAGAGACGTCCTTTATATCATATTCTGGCAATTATTGATTAGGGGAGGTGTGGTGGAGTGGTCTTGCCACTAGCCTGGTAATCCAAAGGTCCTGGGTTCAAATCCCGATGTATCAATGGGAAGATATTATTGGGATGGAATTTGTGCTGTACCTGGTATCAGTGCATTAGCACAAGCCCACCGAAACATCAATAAAATACCCTCATTGTTCCCTGATTAAATAGCACTGTATGAATATTCCCATATTCAAAATATGCTATAGGGGTGCAATGCCTGGTGAGTTATCTGCTCAACAGGTGGCGTTGTGTGTGTGTGTAAGTGTGAGAGTCCGAGTGTAGGGGGTGAGACAGTGAAGCACGGGAACGAGGTGGCTTCAGAGATTGGATCGATTCGGGCCATGTGTGAGCACCGTGCCTCATGTGAAGGCAAGATGGCAGGTGCTCGTTGTACTCTACGTGCTTCACATGTCTCACTCCCTAGACTGGAACAAGACCTCACGGGCTTCACTGTTCATTGTAAAGCGGTGAATGTTAAGGCTCTCAGCCTATGCCCGAGAGGAAGTAAGTTGGAATATAGAAAAAAAAAAAAAAAAAACTTTTGAAGGACCTCTAGCAATAATATGGCTTCAAAATATCTCGCTCATCCCTTTTAACTACCGCAGATCCTGCTCAGGCTGCATGATATCGTGTAAATATAACTAGAATAAAAATATATCACACGTCGCTGGTACTCAAAGGGTTAACTGTTGTTTTTCATGCAGCCTCGGGGAGGAGACGTACTGGTGCCAAAAAGGTAACCCTACCTTGGACAGTTCCCCAAAGAGCCAGACCACTCCACTTACCACTGCTCTCCCCTGCCCGGTCCAGATCAACCATAAGTAAGATCACATGAATTTAGTCAACTACTGTACATTATGTTTTGCCTGTCTCAATAATTCCATTTCCCTGGGTAACCACAATAAATTAAGATAATCTTGATTTGTATATATATATATATATATAAGTAAAGATCGGTGACAGCATAAGCATATTTATTTGTCTAAATGGGTCAAGCTTTCGACAACTGGTACTGCCCTGATCACGCCTAGAAATGAATAAGATACATATAGTAAACACATTGAGTTTTATATTAGTGTCTATACAAGAGTAACCCAAATATTTAAGTTATTATAATTATTATTTTCACCAAATTGATCCTAATTTTAAAGTGGGGTTTATACTTACTAAAATATGAAATATATGAATAGTGGAAAATATGAGGCAAAAACCACGAAAAGCTGTTTCTTGAAGGGTTATGAAATGTGAAAAAGTACGAACAATAAGCATAGATATACAGTAGAAGCCTATCAAATTGAGAATTAAATTGATATTGATGATTGCCAGGGCTAGTGTGTGCCCTTGTTACAGGAACTATACTGGAATTTGCCACGAATCGCTAGACCTGAGTGCCCAAGCTCTTGATATCTACCAATGATATCGGGGTAGGATCGAACTGTCGACCCTTTGATCAACAGTCAGATTATTAATGAGAACTATTGATAATATGAATATGATCGTGAAAATAAGGAAGAAATGCATTACACACATAATGAAAAGATAGAATAGCGAAAGACTAGAGTGAGAAGTAAAGAAAAGAACATACCAAAGGCGGCTAAGGGTTACTCGATAAATGGAGTAACCGGGCTGGGGGGTTGTGTTTATCAATTCTGGGACGTAAGCTGTGTGTATAGAGAGGGTCCATGATGTCCAAGGCTAGGGACCAGATAAATGGCCCATCTCCCCTTAAGATTATACAAGCACAATATATACTGAGAATATTTATATACAAAATAGAACCTGCGGGGAAGAATAATTAATATATCAAGTATATCTCACAAATACATATGAGCTACTAAATGTGTATATACTCCCAGCCGGACTCTAACCCCCGACAGTCAGGACGAGTGTCCATGCTTTAATCCACATCACTATGTGGTTTAGTGGATTAAGAATGGATACTCGTCCAGCCTGTTGGTGGTTCGAGTATAAAAACATCAAGTGTATAAAAGGGCAATGGGTGTGGGTAGCGTGGAAGTTAATACAAATGTAATTGGCGGTTGTTGTATTTAGTTACTGTTAATAGTAACAGTTATAACTTTATTGTCAATGGCGGAATCGTCTTTGGAGATATCAAGGTATAATTATTCCTGGCAAGGTAACAAGGGGACAGAGTGTGATTTGTAATATATTTTAAGTCTGAGTGTCTAGAAGGTATCTTCAAACGAAGATCCAATAAATATAACATTGATTAGTTCAATATGTTTACCTGGTGTGACAAATAGATTATTTTCAGGGCTGGCTGGCTCAGAGATAGGGGGGACGTGTGTGGTGATAATTTTCAGCTTTGCGTGTAGACTTAGGCGTAGCTGGACCATTGATAGTGGTGGCTCCTTTTACAGCTCTGGCTGTGTCTAGGGTGGCCTTTGGAAGCACCAGTTCGGTCTTGGGAAGTACTGGGTATCGGATCTTGGGAAGCACCGGGTAGTGGGTCTTGGGAAGCGCTGGGTAGTGGGTCTTGGGAAGCACCGGGTAGTGGGTCTTGGGAAGCACCGGGTAGCCGGTCTTGGGAAGCACCGGGTAGCCGGTATTGGGAAGCACCGGGTAGTGGGTCTTAGGAAGCACCGGGTAGTGGGTCTTTGAAAGCACCGGATAGCGGGTCTTGGGAAGCACCGGGGAGTGGGTCTTGGGAAGCGCTGGGTAGTGGGTCTTGGAAAGCACTGGGTAGCGGGTCTTGGGAAGCACCGGGTAGTGGGTCTTGGGAAGCACCGGGTAGCGGGTCTTGGGAAGCACCGGGTAGTGGGTCTGGGAAAGCACCGGGTAGTGGGTCTTGGGAAGCACCGGGTAGTGGGTCTTGGAAAGCACCGGGTAGTGGGTCTTGGGCAGCACCGGGTAGCGGGTCTTGGAAAGCACCGGGTAGCGGGTAGCAGGAAGCACCGGGTAGCGGGTCTTGTGAAGCACCGGGGAGTGGGTCTTGGGAAGCACTGGGTAGTGGGTCTTGGGAAACACCGGGCAGGGGGTCGTGGGAAGCACTGGGTAGCGGGTCTTGGGAAGCACCGGGTAGCAGGTCATGGGAAGCACCGGGTAGCGGGTCTTGGGAAGCACTGGGTAGTGGGTCTTGGGAAGCACCGAGTAGTAGGTCTTGGGAAGCACCGGGTAGCGGGTCTTGGGAAGCACCGGGTAGTGGGTCTTGGGATGCACCAGGTAGCGGGTCTTGGAAAGCACCGAGTAGCGGGTCTTGGGAAGCACCGGGGAGTGGGTATTGGGAAGCACTGGGTAGTGAGTCTTGGGAAGCACCAGGTAGTGGGTCGTGGGAGTGTAGTGAGACTCCCAAATAAGGCTTTGGTTGGGGATGTGCCAGCGCTCCTGCGAGTTGCCAACTGGGCAGTTAGTGTGTGCCTGTGTAGCACAGCTCAAGTTGGTTGCCTCACCTCTCCCGACTCGACTCGTCTCTCTGTCGGACTCACGGTCGTTTCGGCTCAGGCTTGTTCCTCTCTGTTCGTTCGGAGCCATCGCTTCCGGATGGTGAAGTAGTGTAAAGTCAGTAAAAATAGGTTATCCTAGACAAAATCAGTTGAAGAAATAACATGAGCCGACCAGGACAAGTGAGATATCTCTATTGGTCTAACTGGCAGAGTGTTTGCCTCATAACCCAAGGGTCCTGAGTTCAATTTTCGGCCAGGGCATATTTTTGGGAGGCTATTTCACCATCTAACGAAGTTTAGATGTGTTGGTAAAATTGTTAAGATGGTTGAGAGTAAGATCGGAGCTCCATAAATCCTCTTCCGGGTATGTTGTAAAAACCTATTCTTACACAGGTTTTCGTTTCGGGGATGTGGGAATAGCAATTATAATCACAAAGATCAGTCTTTCCTCCATCATAATTCCATTTATTTAAGTTAAAGTAAGTAAGTCTATTTTGCCACAGAAAATTACATCATGATATTACATTCATTGTTTATCAGTGACAGAGCCCATTAAATTATAACTATTTTTGATAGGCTCTCTACAAATAGTTATTTGTGGTTTTCTGCGTGACCTGTCTAGGCACTGCCAAATATTTGTATCTGGGTCGACAGATTCTTTGCTTATGAAATTTAAGCTATATAATTAACAACACTAATGGGCCTACACTTCTCTACCAATATTGAAGTTCGTTTTACTCCTTAGAAGTACATTCAGAAAACCTGTGGCCAACCTCACCTGACTTCAATTCATCCTTTAAGTGTAATCTCAGCAATATCAGAGCAACCTTTGGAAATTTTGTTTTCTTATTTGTTCATTATCCTATTGCACTTCTAAGTCATATTTCTAGTTTTGAATTTGTGCAAGATATTGGTTTTCATTTGATATACTATTTTAAGCATACGATTGTATTTAATAGGTTCAATAATATAATTAATTATCTTATATTATTTTTACAGAAGCAACTTCACACTGAAAAAGAAAGAACTTGCAAAGATTTTCATTGACCTGCTTGACGAGTATAAACCTCATATTGATGAACAAATAAACAGCCTCCGCCTCATAGCTGACGAAATGCAAGGTATCAGCAAGGATGTGGCTATAGCCAAGATCACCGGAAATGCAAGTTATCAGCAAGGATGTGGCTATAGCCAAGATCACCGGAAATGCAAGGTATCAGCAAGGATGGCATAGCAAGATCACCGGAAATACAAGGTATCAGCAAGGTGGCTATAGCCAAGTCACCGGATGCAAGGTATCAAGGATGTGGCTATAGCCAAGATAAGCCAAGGATGCTATAGCCAAGATCACGGAAACCAAGGATGTGGATAGCCAAAGATCACCGGGAGGTATAGGTAGCCAAGATCACCGGAAGCAAGGATGTGGCTATGGCTTAGCCAAGATCACCGGAAATGCAAGGTATCAGCAAGGATGTGGCTATAGCCAAGATCACCGGAAATGCAAGTTATCAGCAAGGATGTGGCTATAGCCAAGATCACCGGAAATGCAAGGTATCAGCAAGGATGTGGCTATAGCCAAGATCACCGGAAATACAAGGTATCAGCAAGGATGTGGCTATAGCCAAGATCACCGGAAATGCAAGGTATCAGCAAGGATGTGGCTATAGCCAAGATCACCGGAAATGCAAGGTATCAGCAAGGATGTGGCTATAGCCAAGATCACCGGAAATGCAAGGTATCAGCAAGGATGTGGCTATAGCCAAGATCACCGGAAATGCAAGGTATCAGCAAGGATGTGGCTGTAGCCAAGATCACCGGAAATGCAAGGTATCAGCAAGGATGTGGCTATAGCCAAGATCACCGGAAATGCAAGGTATCAGCAAGGATGTGGCTATAGCCAAGATCACCGGAAATGCAAGGTATCAGCAAGGATGTGGCAATAGCCAAGATCACCGGAAATGCAAGGTATCAGCAAGCAGGTGGCTATAGCCAAGATCACCGAAAATGCAAGGTATCAGCAAGGATGTGGCTGTTGCCAAGATCACCGGAAATGCAAGGTATCAGCAAGGATGTGGCTATAGCCAAGATCACCGGAAATGCAAGGTATCAGCAAGGATGTGGCTGTAGCCAAGATCACCGGA
Organism: Paralithodes platypus; assembly: GCA_032716605.1. NCBI lineage: Eukaryota > Metazoa > Arthropoda > Malacostraca > Decapoda > Lithodidae > Paralithodes > Paralithodes platypus. The sequence continues at coordinate 27,001,599 of CM064529.1, read as the reverse complement.
AATGCAAGGTATCAGCAAGGATGTGGCTATAGCCAAGATCACCGGAAATGCAAGGTATCAGCAAGGATGTGGCTATAGCCAAGATCACCGGAAATGCAAGGTATCAGCAAGGATGTGGCTGTAGCCAAGATCACCGGAAATGCAAGGTATCAGCAAGGGTGGCTATAGCCAAGATCACCGGAAATGCAAGGTATCAGCAAGGATGTGGCTGTAGCCAAGATCACCGGAAATGCAAGGTATCAGCAAGGATGTGGCTATAGCCAAGATCACCGGAAATGCAAGGTATCAGCAAGGATGTGGCTATAGCCAAGATCACCGGAAATGCAAGGTATCAACAAGGATGTGGCTATAACCAAGATCACCGGAAATGCAAGGTATCAGCAAGGATGTGGCTATAGCCAAGATCACCGGAAATGCAAGGTATCAGCAAGGATGTGGCTGTAGCCAAGATCACCGGAAATGCAAGGTATCAGCAAGGATGTGGCTATAGCCAAGATCACCGGAAATGCAAGGTATCAGCAAGGATGTGGCTGTAGCCAAGATCACCGGAAATGCAAGGTATCAGCAAGTTTGTGGCTATAGCCAAGATCACCGGAAATGCAAGGTATCAGCAAGGATGTGGCTATAGCCAAGATCACCGGAAACTCCGCTGGAATTGTTGGTGGAATTTGTACCATTGTAGGCTTCGCACTGATCCCTGTGTCATTTGGTGTCTCGACTATTCTCTCAGGCATTGGCATTGGGATCGGTGCTGCGGGAGGAGCCACGAACATTGACGCCGTGATTTCTAAGGGGGCCATGTTTAAGAAAAGGCTGAACATCGCAAAGGACTTCACCGACGGTATCAATACCCAAATGGAAGAACTTTACGGAACCTTCGATAGTCTTAAAGAATTTGTAGCTTCATTTCCCGAGAACGACTTTGGGCAGCTTGAAATAAACATTGGAGCTGATATTATGAAGGTCCTGCCAGGCATGCAAGGAATTGGAACAAACATAGCTAAGATAGTGGTTGGGGAGGGTGCTGAAGCGGCGGGCAAGGCAGCTCCTAAGGTACTCCAGGCCGTTGGAGGAGCTGTGTTTGCTGGGGTCTTCCTGATCTGGGATATTGTCAACATCGTCAACAATTCGAAGGAACTAGGAGTGAACTACCAACCAGAAGCAGGGAAGATGATTCGAGACATGGCGAGCAGCATGGAAAAATCTCTGGGTGATCTGGAGACTCTGCAAGTCACAAAATATGATATAATTATATTTTCAACATTGTTCTTAACACCAATAACTCCCAAATGAACTTAATAAAAGCATGTGATTCTCCCATGATTCGAACCTAGGATAGCTCGTAACGAACTTACATGCTCTAACCATTACACCATTAAGACAATTGTTAGATGCATGTTAGACAAAGATTATGAATACAGCTTCCATTGCAGGGCATTATTAGATATAATATTAGATGTTGATAAAATATTTTCTGGAACCCAAGGACGTCGTTAAGGGTGGTCGTCCAGATCTATAGTCTCAATTTGTTTTCTTCCCAACTCTGGACCTTTGTAAGAATTTTGAAATTTCATGCTGTACTTGACTACTTCCCTCCAAGAACAATACAGCAAGAGAGCTAGTTAGTTATAGTGGAGCAGATAACTGCAAATTTCAGGAGAATCGTTCAAATGGTGATGCAAGCATGACATTTGATACATGTACCCTTCAAGGTCCATTCTTCTCAGAAATACCGCTGGCCACGCGAAAATCCAAGATGGCGGTCATTTTTCAAGATGGCTGCCGTGCCTGACCATATAATGCTTAATTTTTTTTTTAATTATTCCCTGGTGAACATTTTAAGAGAAAACTGTTTCTTGCTAACCAGATTAATGAGAAGCACTGTTTTAATCATTGCCATAGTCTATAATTGGAATTTTAGAATGGCATCCAAGATGGCGTCCATTAATTTCATATGTTCATATCTAAGCAACTACTGAACATATATACATGATTTTTGGTGTGCACATACATTCTTTGGGTCAGATAATCCAATGGAGCCATTTTCACATTTGTTAGTAAGGACTGAGGCAGTGATGAGATCTTGCAAATATAATAGAGTTATGTCAACACACAACCAGGGCACACTGGTAACATCGCTGTTGTGCAACTCAGCATGGGGTTCAGTGTCAGCTTATTTTACTGTACTATACTATAAGTTGTAGTGTAGTTTAATTTAGTGTCCCAAATGCTTTCTAACAGCCCCATATCAATTAGCTACTAGACAGTAGTTGGTAGTTAGTAGATAGAGTTAGATAGCCGCACCTGAATTGACAGGGTGTGCCAGCGCGGGAGAGCCAAGCCAAGGGTAAGGGGGCTATACATGACTTGCTCATGTACTTACCTGGATGGTGTACAGATCACACGGGACTTAAATGGCACTGGATGAATGATCGGGCTAGGTGTAGGTCACCCGAACCTAGTTGTATCCCATAAAGTAATGTGTGTGTAATTTCGTTAAGGTGGTAAAAGGATAAACCATTGGCCTTAATCAGAAAGCAAAATGGCAGATTCAAAATAAATTTTTCCCATAAGACAAACTGACTGGTCAAAATGTTGTCTTTGCCAGAAAGACAAAATAGGTGAAGATTTAACATCACCTAGAACCCATTATTCCCTTGAACATGACGGTTATGCCATGCTGGCTACCAACATACCGATGTTTCATGAAATCCAGGCAATGCCATTGATCGTGGATCCAACAAGGCAATGGCCTGACCAATATGGAGAGGACAAGTACCTGGTCATGTTTGGAGGTCTGCACATTGAGATGGCAGCGCTAAAGTCCTTGGGCACTCTCCTCAAAGACAGCGGGTGGACAGGAGCCTTGGTGGAAGCAGGTGTGGCTTAATCAGGCACTGCAGAATCTTTCCTGTCAGCTGCTAGTGTTACCAGGACACGTGATATGCATCAGGTTACAGCATGCAGCTTGTACAAGCTCCTGAAAGCTGCATATGTGGATCACTGTGCAGAGCTACCAGATCACAAAGAAGCGACATTGAGCTTTGAGGAGTGGTGTGCCATTCGTAAAGAGCAAAGCCCACAGTTCCACTTCTGGCACATGGTGCTGTCAATGGAGCTTGTCATCTTCTTGCTCATCAGGTCTTTCCGTGAAGCCAACTTTGCTCTCTGTTGCCAGGCATTGAGTGAGTTAATCCCCTTATTCTTTGCCAATAACAATACAAATTATGCCAGGTGGATTCCAGTCCACCTGAGGGACATGCTCACTCTGGAGAGCACACACCCTGAGCTGTCTCAAGAATTCAAGAAGGGAAACTTTGTTGTCCACAAGACAAGTCGTGACTTCTCCGCAATGGCCCTTGACCAAGCCCATGAGCAGGCCAATGCCATCATCAAGGCTGATGGTGGAGCCATTGGGCTCACTGAAGACCCAGCAGCACTTAGGCGATGGATGGTTGCTGGTCCTGAGGTAAGCCGTTTGGTGTCCCTGTATGAACAAGAGGCTCAAGCTAAAGAGTCAAGTGAAAACACAGCTCACCACGAGCAAACACTGCAGGCACAGCTGACTTTCCTGGAAAGAGTCAATAAGCTGTCTCTGACTTTTCAAGACTTGGGCTGTCCTTTCCAGGATGACAGTCAAGAGCTGTATTCTATTGACAACAAAGACATAGCTCACCCCAGCTCAGTGGAACTTCTGAAGATTCACTTGGAGAGAGGCCAAACTAAATTCCAGGACTTTTCTGAAGCCTTAGCAAATAATCCAGTTTCCTTCTATGAGTCGATCAAGAGGAACAAAACTGACTTCTTCAGGCAAGAATCTGCTCCTATTAAGCACTCAAAGCAGAAGCTTCTGAAGGAGGACTACAAGCTCTTCTCAAAGCTGTTCATCTCCTGTCAGAGCAGACAGTGTGATCTGCAGGAGTTCTTCCAGCATGAGAATCAGGCATTCCCAGCTGCACTGAGTGAGGGTAGAAGGCTGTACACTTGCCAGAAGTCTCAACTGACCTCTATCTTGGAGACTCATGTTACATCAACAGACGAAGAACCAGAGACCGATGTCCTGATTGTAGATGGGTCTGCTTTGGTCCATGTCTTGCCACCAAAGAGAGGAAAGACCTTTGAGGGCTATGCAACTCTGGACTTCCTGCCATTTATTCACAGCTATGCTACAAAGTACAAGACAACACATCTTGTCTTTGATGTGTACAACCCATCCAGCCTCAAAGCCGAGACCAGGTCTCAACGTGGCCAGGGAGGAAGACGCAAGGTGACAAACAAGAACAGCATTCCATCCAAATGGCGTAACTTCCTTAGGCATAATGACAACAAGACGGAGTTGTTCCAGTTCCTGGCAGACAGGGTTGCCCAAATGTCTGCACCAAACTTGGTAATTGTCACAAAGGGATCTGCAGTCATCAGCACTCATGAAACTGGTCTTCAAGGACTGGACAAGTGCTCTCATGAGGAAGCTGACAGCCGCATCTTTGTGCATGCCAAATATGCTGCAGAACATGGGAGCAAAGCCGTCATGGTCAAGGCAAATGATACAGGTGTTGTGGTCATTGCAGTGAGTGCCTTTCCAGCCCTTCAGAGTTTGGGGCTAGAGCAGTTATGGGTGGCATTTGGTCACGGTCAAAGCCGGCGCTGGATCAGTGTGCATGGCCTGTATCGCTGTATGGGGCAGGAGAAGGCTAAAGGCATGTTATTCTTTCATGCCTTCACAGGGTGTGACACTGTTTCAGCCTTACGTAACAAGGGAAAGAAAACTGCCTGGCAGACATGGGATGTTTGTCCAGAGGCCTCCCCTGTCTTCTCCAAGCTGAGCCAGTACCCTCTTACAGTGGAAGATGGTGACCTGGAGATACTGGAGAGGTTTGTCATACTGATGTATGATAGGTCCAGCACTGCTACCACTGTGGATGAGGCCAGGCTTGACCTGTTTGCCAGAAAACAGAGGCCTTATGAGGCCATTCCACCAACAAGAGCAGCTCTGCTTCAGCACACTAGACGAGCTGCCTTCCAGGCTGGTTGTGTTTGGGCCCAAGCAACCCAGTGTCAACCAGAAGCAGAGAGTCCTGCTGACTGGGGATGGCAGAAGGTTGGTGAAGAATGGCACGTCTTCTGGACAGCCAACTCCCCCATAGCCAAGAGTTGCGAACAGCTGACCAAATGTGGCTGTAAATCAGACTGTCGTGGCAGGTGCAAGTGTTACAGGCTGGGTCTCTCCTGTACAGCTCTGTGCACTTGCAAATGTGAGGTGTGAGTCTTTGATTCTATGGTATTTTTACTAATGTTATTTGTACTCAATGGATATGTATAAATGGTGTGAATTAGGCCGATTCCTACGATATAATCTTCCTTCACTTTGTCTAGTTACTTATGACCCTGATGAGTTAATAATGAGACAAGTCTTTCTAATTCTCTGACCTCAAAAATGTAGGATTAGATGACAAAATCATTTGTCTAGCTCTACTAATAGCCAAGATATCACAACATTTGTCTTTAACCCCAGAAGGGCGATACACTACTCAAATAGCACGGCTTTAAATAGCCTTTAAATAGCCTGCTGATGGCTGCTATTTACTTGTATGACGTCACGGTACTTTTGCGGTAATTTTCACCGAGTTCCAATATCACCGAAACTACCGTGATGTCAACACAATGGGTTTAAGGAAATTTCACTATGGCAAAGGTGCGTAAACACGGAAAATCACGGAAAAGTTATATACCTCACGAAAACAATCAATATCTCAGTAACTACTGGGCCTATAGAGCTGAATTTTTTTACGAGACAAAAGCTGAAAGTGACCTCTCTCACGTGGTTTATGACTCATTTCTCTATCTTTATTCTTTGATTAGCTATTAAGCCATAAACTCTACCGAAAATCGCCAAAAAAATCCGGCCTCCTCGAGTTAATGGCGGCCATCTTGGATGCCATCTTAGTTAAAGTCTAATATGCAACTGCTTTGGACAAAATTACCTTCACTTACCACGTTAGAGCCAAAAAAAATGGATTGGACAGTATTCATGTCTTTTTTCTTTCAATTAACTGACCCATAACAGTAGGGCTCAGTCAGATGTGTCGGCCATCTTGAAAAATGGTCGCCATATTGAATTTTTGCGTGGCCAGCGGTATGTGCTTTGAAAGTGAGCTTTGAAGAATACCTGTACCAAATTTCATGCTTGCATTACCATTTGAACGATTGTTTCACTTATCTGCTTCACTATTAGTTAAAATAGGACTTTAGAGGCTATCAACCCATAAGGATTATTAAGCCCACCTTAAAGTCAGGAAGAATGTGACCGGAGTCCCCGAGACCCCCAAGTTTATACCCCCAGGTATACTGGGAATATAAACCTAGAGGTTGTCCTGCTCGGGAACCCCAGACGTCTTCCTTAATCGCGACCAGGACAGAAGCCCCCTTTCGAGAACTCCTGTCCCTTCAACGCACGAGAGCCCTTATCTCTTACAGCTATAAAGTGTACCAATAGAGGGATTGTAAGGGCGTATTTATTGGCTTATTGTTATATCTCATTATTGTTAAGTTTCCTCCCTAGATCTCTATCAAGCTGTAAAAAGCACTTGATAGACCCCACTTCAAGATGAATTTGTACATTTTTCGGCCGGGACGGTTACTCTTAAAATTATAGGCTCACTATCGCTCGCCAGGAAAAATTTGACACCTAAATGGGGCGAAAAGTTTTAAAATCGCCAAACTAATGGGCCAAACGTCTTAAAATCTAAAATCCAATGGGGCTAAGCACGAGAGAGAAGGGGAGCCGGAAAAAGCGGCTATCCCCCCTTGAACATCAATTTTGCATTATTTGTGTGGGTCATATGGTATGGTAGAGATGACGTCAGTAGGAATAGAAACCCAAGTGACTATTTCCAAAGGTTATAATCAATCTTTTTATACTGTACATAATTTGGTAGTGTAAGTTGGCTAATTGTACGCAAGATATTTTTATACACGTGACCATTTCCAAAGGTTGTTATATATATGCTTATACTGTACAGTTGTGGACAGATGAAACAGAGACAGTCTTGGTCTCCCCAAGACGCTCAATAGAGGGCAGCACAATTAGTGCCCATAAATTATCTGGTAACAGTGATGTTGTGGCAGTAGGAGGTGAAGGTATGGGGTGGAGGGAGGGGGGAGGATGGTACAGGAGTGGGAGGGGTAACCAGCGGCGAGGTGGGTGCAGGTGGGGGTGGAGGGAAGTGGGTGGCCAATTAGAGTACTGTGAATCATAATTTTGTGTTTTGAACATTATGTGGGATTATGATTGCAAAATATTGGAGTGCTGTTTTTAAGGAAATATAATACTGCTAAAGTTGTAGCTAATTGAAACAGAGACACCCTTCAATAAGAAACTGTTTTTCTACCTCGAGAATCATAGATGGGGGAGAGTGTGTTTTTCTACCCCGAGAATCATAGAAAGGGGAGGGTATTATCATTATTTTGTTGTATTATTATTATATTGTTATTATTATTATTATTATTTGTATTATTATTATAAGAACTAGAACCAAGCCCATGAACACTATGTGACACTAAAACTCATGATTAAAACGGCAGAGGTAAGCTAGGCAAATTCAAAGACAGATACGAGGCTATGGGAAAAACGTTAAATGAGAGGTAGAAGACGACCACGAGACAGAAAATGCATACGGAGATCAAGATACAAAGTGGGGGGTGACAAACTATAGAGGGCAACCTAGCAGTACTGCAGGATAGGGCTAGGTGGTGGTGGATTACAAAGGAACTGGTGGTTATATGAAGAACAATTGATTTGTTTACACTGGTACTAGCATAATAAACAATATGTCTAACATCTCACTTACCCACCTTCGATTGTGTAATATAACGAATTATTAAGCAATACATATTCAACTAAGAACACAAATCTTCGCAGAGCCTGATAATGCCATAAGCCAGTAATATAACAAATTCTTAAGCAATAAATATTCAACTATGAACAAAAATCTTCGCAGAGCCTAATAATACCATAAGCTTTGATAAAATTAGGTAGAGGTGTGTGTAGCATGATAATTCTTAAGCCATAAATATTCAACTATGAACAAAAATCTACACAGAGCCTGATAATACCATAAGCCTTGATACGATTAGGTAGAGGTGTGTGTAGCATGATAAACGCGCTATAGGCTGGAAACTTGCTTTTGCTAGCGCGCTCTTTCTCTCTCTCTCTCTCTCGCTATTGGAACATAAGCATACACTGTTTGTCGGATGTATATACAGTATAATATACTTTGAAACAATATATATATACAGTATTACAGTAAATGAAGAAAGCTTTATCTACCTACTTATATTCAGTGTATGCTTTAGTCTGCAGATTTACCGATATAGCAAGCTGGGTCGACCGTGATTATTTTTACACTACACTATTTGTATATGCAATGCAGTTCCTTGATTTGGAAAAAATAATGCTACCACATTGTTTTAGACAACATTGTATTAGACATAGTTGCATGCAACTGACAGCAGCCCCTTCTCTGTATCCTCCTACTTTTTCTATCCTAGTTTTAAAGCCAAAGGCGGATGTTGTGCATACGTGCACAACAAACTCACTTGCTATTATATTCCCGATTTTGACTCCTCTGAATTCTCCACTTTAAGGTTCAAACTATCCTGTCATTCTCATATTAAATAGTTCTGTGCGGTCTATCTTTCCCCTAACTCTACTGACTTTCCCATAGTCTTTGACTATCTAAACTCTAAAGAGGAACACATCCTATTCCTCTCTCCTTTCTCAGATATCTCCATCTTATGAAATTTCAACATTCACCACTGCCAATGGCTCTCCTCTCATTCCACTGACCAAACTGGTGAACAAGTCTACATCTTTTCCATCCTAAATGACCTAGAGCAGTTGGTTCAGCAACCCATGCATATCTCGGATTGCTTCGGATATCGGCCTAACATTCTTGACTTGTTTCTAACTTCTAACCCTTCCTCTTATACTGTCGATCTTTTCCCTACTTTTGGCTCCTTTGACCATAAACTTATCTCTGTCACCTATCCTGTATCTCCAGTACGGCCACCAGATTTGGCCGAGCCTCCAAGCCGGCAGCCGTTGTTGCACTTTGGCGCTGCCTAATGGGAGGCTCTCTAGCCGTACTTCTTTGATTTCCAATGGAATGATTTTTGCTTCCGAGGTCGGGGACCCTCGGATAATGCTGAACGCATTACCGAGGTAATCCTCTCGGGCATGGAGGCATATATTCCATTTTCTTTCCCTCAGACTAAAGCAAACAAATCTTGGTTTACTTACTCTTGTTTTACTTCTGTCCGCAATAAGGATGAATCATTCAAACGGTACCGACGCCTTCAGACTCAAGAATCTCATTCTTCCTACATTTCTGCCCGTAATCAAGCCAAATCTGTTCTTCGACTGACCAAACACTCTTTCATCAATAATAAATACACTGAACTATCCAATATCTAATGATAATGTCGGACAGGTTTGGAGAGAGGCATCCTGACCAGGATTCGAATCCTCTCACTCCAGGTATATTTGGAAGAGCTGAGCACCATAACCACTCAGCCATATGCTCATAGCCGAATGGTTATGGTGCCCAGTTCTTCTATATACAGGGTGTTTTAAAACAACACTGCCAGACCTCATCTGCTAATTAGTAAATACAATAACGAAGAAGATTATCTAAGGACAAAATGCAAAATAATATACCATTAATGATTTAAACCGCATAGAGTAAAATAATTAGTGACACCCAGGTATGAGCTATAATCCGAACACGGGCTAGTGTCCCCCCTCCCCCCCAAATAGCCTACCTCTTGCCTCCCATCCCAGTTCGAGTTTTTCTTCGAAGCTTTGGAGTCATAACGAATCTTCTCATTTGTTTAATCATCTGCTCGGCCATGGTGCTATCTTCTTCTGTCATAGTGAATTTATTTACCTTATAATATCACATAAATATGGATTGTCGTTATTTAGGTGTGTCTCTGCCTTTGTTATTTTATACTCGTTAAGTCCAAGTTACATAAATTGATTGTTTTGGGTACCATTAAATGATTTTAAATATTCATTAGTGAACACCGTACACTTGTATGTCTACAGCTACGTAAAATCGTCAAACTTCTACCATAAAACTGATAGACATATTTTGTTAGTACTCTGTGATAATAGTAATGTAATGAGGTATTTGTATTGAAACAGTAAATTGCGCAGGAACAATTTTTTCCCATTCAAACAGTTTCACGAACGATTAAATTACCTATAGGAGTGTTCGGATACCTGACCCAGACTTGAGATTCATTATTTTACCTCTTGGTCATCGATACAAATGGTGCATATCTTTTTACGCTACTTGGATTATAATACTTAGCAGTTTTCTTCTAATTGCAAACTATCATTACCAATTTTATGTTTCTTTGATTTTGTAATTATTCATAAGTGATTAGGTCATTAGATATCTCCTCTTTACCTTTTTTACTTGGTAATCATTCATATTATGTATCATATTTTTTGTGCTGAGCTCAGAACCCTGTTTTGCTACATTTCTAAATAACCATTTATCTCCGTTACAATATATTTTTGGTAAAAATAGAATAGAGATATGTGTATTATATATTTTTATCAATGTGGTCGTCATACTCTGGCAGTGTTGTTTTAAAACACCCTGTATACCTGGAGTGAGTGAGTTTGAATCTTGGTCAGGTTACCACTCTCTGAACTATCCAACTCTAGGTTCTTCCCAAGCTTTCTGGCATCTAGTCAAAAACCTCTCCAACAATTGTTCTTCTATGTCTTTCCCTCCCCTTTTCCACTCTGACGGCACTACCATCACTTCTTCCTCTGACAAAACTAGACTCTTCGCCCAAACTTTCACTAAAAAATCTACCTTGGATGATTCCATTGCTATTTCTCCCTCTCCATCCCCCTCTCTCCTATTTATGCCTAATATCTTAATCTCTTCTAAAGATGTACTCTCTACTCTCTCTGGGCTTAATACTAAGAAGGTGTGATGGTGTTCCTTCTGTTGTACTAAAAACTGTGCTCCTGTGAAGACTCCCTACCTAAGCAAACTCTTCTATCGGTCTCTCCTCTAACGTCTTCCCTTCTTGCTGGAAGTTTGCTCTCATTCAACCTGTCCCACAGAAGGATGATCGCTCTCAACCCTCCAACTATCGTCCAATTGCTCTCATTTCTTGCATCTCCAAGGTTTTGGAAACTATTCTTTCTTCAAAATACCTTAAGCATCTCTCTTCCCATAATCTACTTTCAAATCACCAGTATGGCTTCCTTAGAGGTCGTTCTACTAGTGATCTTCTTAAATATCTTATTCATATCTTACTAACTCTTGGTCATCCTCCTTTCTGGATTTCGGTGAAACCTTTTCTATTGCGCTAGACATATCGAAGGCATTTAATAGAGTCGGGTACAAATCTCTAATTTCTAAACTACCCTCCTTTGCTTCTGTCCCTCAAATTCTAATTTCCTTTTATCTACTTTTCTCCTGATCTCAATTGGATAGACCATATTACCACCCTTGCTAAAACAGCTTCCCTGAAGCTGGGTCTGCTCAATCACCTCCGGGGGTTCTTTACCACGGCACAGCTTCTTGCTCTGTACAGAAGCACAGTGCGTCCATGTATTGAGTATTGTTCACATGTGTTGGGAGGATCCTCTCACACAGCACTTCTTGACATGGTAGAAAAGAAAGCCTTTCGTCTCATTAACTCGCATCCACTCACTGACTCTATGCGATCTCTCTCTCTTCGCCGCAATGTTGCATCTCTCTCGCTATTATACCAATAGATCAAAAATCAGTGTTCCTCAGAGCTCTCTCAATGTATTCCACCTCCTCTAAAAAAGAGTAAATTAAGTAGCACCAGTCTTTCAACACAATCCCACCCCTCCAACCCAAGAGTGAAACAATATTTTCTATCTTTCTCCAATTCAACAGCTGAGCTCTGGTTTTTTTACCTGAATCAATTCTCCCCTCATTCTATGACTTAAATTGCTTCAAACTCCCTGTGTCCAGGCATTTTGGCTCGAATAGTCCTTAAGTTTGGCCCTGTCACTCTTTCAACTCTGGGGGAGGCATTCATCACAGGCAGGTCTGCCTTTTGTCTCCCTCGTTCACATAAAAACAAAAAATCTAATATCTATAAAATTACCATGCTTTTATTTCAGTCTCGCTCTACAGGTTTTGTGTGAGTCAATTATTTAGTAAGATTAAGATTATCCTCTTTATTGGCAAACATTATATATACAAATCTAGTTACCAATAATGCGATTATAAAGATGCTTTGTTACTAGAGATATTAAGAAATCAATGGACCTTATATTATTGAATGGCAATAGTTGTCAAGATTGTATTATTGGTACCCTAAAGAAACATTGAATTAAGAAATGTGGTTATGTTACGTGCTATATTTTGAAAGCGCCATAAATGAAATAGATATGTATATATTCCATACCACGTGTGTTTTTCTTACAACATACTAACGGAAATGCAGCAGCTCTTCCTTTTCCATCATCTTTTAGATACTGACCTTTTTGTTAAGCTTTTGTTATTAACAATTTACTGTTAAATATGATACAAAATCACAGAAGTGTATATATTCACATACATGAACACTGATCCTGTTTATGAGAACAAGGTTAAATGTTTAAGGAGGACTGGTCATTAGTTGCTCCCGTATCTCTTGCGCGCCTTTCCTCTCTCTGTTAAAGTTAATATATCAGTCTAGATATACTTATGTGTGTGTGTATATATATAAATATATATATATATATATATATATATATATATATATATTATTACATCTGGAGACACCATGATGTGATTCGTGACTGCATGGACCACGCGGTGGGGCCTTTCCCTCCTTCTTTCTTTCTACCTGCCACCTCAGGTAGTACCTGAGTTCACCCCCCCCCCCCCTACTCCCACCAACTTACGAGCACCTGTATTGGACAGCACACCTGCCCCCTCACCTGTAATTGGTCAACACAAGCAACCTGTCCGCCAATTGGTAGCTGCATGGGTGGCATTGGTAGCTGCATATCTACGTGACTAGATATTCAAGTTCTGATTGGACTAACGTGGTGATAGGCTCTTATATAAGGCCGGATATTCGAGTGGTTAGGCAGTCACATTCTTAGTTGGAGAGAGAACAGCATGGTGGAGACGGAACTATTAGCAGGGTTGTATAGCAGGGTTTCAGTTGAGTGCGTACTTAGTGACAAATGTTCTTGTTAAATTAGTGAGTTCGTGACTATGAGTTAACCAGAGGTATGTTGTAAATACTTAACCTCATTTTATTTAGGATTTGTGATTGGCTATATTAACTAATTAATCTGGCTGACATTGTATTAAAGTTATTTGATTTATTTGATGTAATATTATTGTTGTATTTATTGCTTCCAAAACTCAATGTATCCATCTTACTACCCGTCAGGAACCTCCAGAGGACTATCCCTTATTCTTCAACAATACAAAAATCAACCCTTCATCTTCTCTCAATGTTCTCAGTGTCTCTTTTTCTACTGCTCTCACTTGGAAAGACCATATTACCAGTCTCGCTAAGGCAGCCTCCCAGAAGCTGGGTGTGCTCAACCGCCTCAAGGGGTTCTTTACCCCTGCGCAGCTTCTTGCTCTGTACAGGGGCACAGTGCGTCCTTGTATTGAGTATTGTTCACATGTGTGGGAAAGATCCTCTCACACCGCACTCCTAGACAAAGTAGAAAGGAAAGCCTTTCATATCATTAAGTCCCCTCCACTCACCAATTCTCTGCAATCCCTCTCTCTTCGCCGCAATGTTGCATCTCTCCCGCTATTCTATCGCTACTACAATAATCAGTGTTTCTTGGAGCTTTCAAAGTGTATACCACAACCTCTTTGTAGGGTACGTAGTACCCGCCTTGCAACACAATCCCACCCCTACTCTGTGCAGCTCTCCAACCCAAGAGTGAAATGCTATTCTCAGACTTTCTTCTATTCAACTGCTGAGCTTTGGAACTCTCTCCCAGAATCAGTCTTTCCCTCTTCCTGTGACTTAAATTGCTTCAAACTCCGTGTGTCCAGGCATTTTAGCTCGAACGTCCCTTGATTTCGGCCCTGTCACTCTTTGAAATCTGGGGGAGGCACTCGCTGCAGGCAGTTATGCCTTTTGTCTCCCTCATTCACATAAAAAAAACAAAAAAAACAAAATTAAGCATTGTTGTAAGAAGTCATATTAATCAATATTGTGACTTAACTATGCTAAACTAAACTGAGCTGTAACTTTATTTTATATAATTAAAGTGAAACCCAAAACGGATACGAAAACGATCCTGAAATATTAAATTTTAATTTCTTTCATAATCGCCTAATGTTTTGTGTGGTTGTATAATACTTTATTTCTTTTTATACGTATAGTTTCATTTTATGTGTGACTTTGTTGTATCCTCATATCATATTAATTAAAGTTTCACCATAATAAGAAAAGGATAATAATAATAATAATTTAAGATACGTAACAAGGACAATGAATAAGACTAAATCATGGTGATGGGCTGGTCTATCAGAGTGAGAACTGAGCGATCTCTGCCATACCCATAGCTTAATCTGACTGTTCCTTAAACTTATATATTTTCTAGATCTCAAGTGACGGCGTCTCTTCCGTGGATTGACCTCACAATCTACCAAGATTGGAAGCCAAAGCGTCACATTTTTTCCTTTGCCCCTCCACTTTCTCTTCATAATTGCTGAGGGGCACAGGGCCCTGGGTGTGGCTTTGGTTTCCCGGGCGTGTCACACAGGCTTTATTGTGGTCAGCAGCTCGGTTATGGCCTTGGCCTTGCTCGGGGCCTTGGGGCTGTTCGGCCAGGCAGCTTGGGGAACAACAACAACAACAACATAAGACTAAATCATCCTAATCTTTAAAGGGTTAACGAATGGAAATAATTATGTAACGGAGAAGTATCTTAATATTTATCTTTCAAGACATGATCTATCAATCTATCTATTGCCTGACGCCGTTATCTCTGAAGGGGTGGCCACAAACAAACTGCCCCCATGCACCTCTGTCCCCAGTCAGTCGACGCCCCTCCTCCCAAGCAGCACCGCCTTCATCCATATACTTCCTCACTCCATCCTTCCACCTCTCTTTCGGTCTACCTCTCCCTCTCTGTCCTTCCACCTCGCTCTCTTTCAAGACTTGATGCAATTTTAAATTAGTTGTTCTTAATTAAATAAAAAAAAAAAAAACATCGTAACTAGTTAGCCTACTATCCTACTGAATATTAAACTAAATAATCCTATATGACTTTAAATGGTTTCATGATTTATCAAATCAAAGTGTATCAGATTATAGAGGAAACCAAGTCCTAAGAGCGGAAAGGAAAGGAAGTCTCAACATAAAATACTTTTAACAGAATTGAAATTATTTTTGCCTTCAGCTGTCTGATACCTTACATATCCTCTCTGTTCGATCTAGTTTCATCAAGTTAATCACTTTTGGATCAAGATACGTAACAATATATATATATATATATATATATATATATATATATATATATATATATATATATATATATATATACAGTATATATATATATATATATATATATATATATATACTGTATATATAGGGGAGGTGTGGCAGAGTGGTCTTGCCACTGGACTGGTAATTCAATGGACCCGGGTTCGAATCCCAGTATCTCAATGGGAAGATATTTTTGGGATGGAATTTGTGCTGTACCTAGTTTCAGTGCATTACCACAGCACACCGAAATGCCAAAAAAAAAAATCCCTCATTGTTCCCTCATTAAATAGCACTGTATGAATATTCCCATATTCAATATATGCTACAGAGGGGCAATGCCTAGAGAGTTAATTGCTCAATATGTGGCATTCTGAGAGTGAGGGTCTGAGTCTGAGGAATGAGACTGTGAAGCGCAGAGGCGGAGCAGCTTCAGAGATGGGATTGCTTCGAGCCGGAGTGCTTCGCATGTCTTACTCCCTAGACTGGAACAAGACCTCACGGGCCTCACCGTGTTCAGTGGTTGAGTGTGCAGGCGCTCAGCCTATGCCCGAGAGGGAGTAGTTGGAATATAGAAAGAAAAAAATATATATATGTATATATATACTGTATATATATATATTAAATATATAATTATATATACAGGTTATTGAATATATATATACATATATATATATATATATATACATTAAATATATATATATATATATATATATATATATATAAATACAGTATATATATACCGGTATATATATATATATATATATATATATATAATCTTTGTTCGTCTGTTCATCTTCCTTTGGATTGTTAGTGGCTATATCTCATTCCTTTTAAGTCTACTTTTATCTATATGTAATGATATAATATATTTATCTAATTACCTTAAACACAATTTTACATCATTAACCCGTACTCTACCATAGGATACAGTAATAAAAATCCCCTGCAGTCCCACGCACTGTGGCCAAAATGGCAAGATAGAACAACTTTCCACCTCAAGAGATGAAGCAAGATGGCTCTCCCACCCTTCAGTGGGTCTTACATAAACTCAGAAGTGTTGCCATATCGAGAGCAGTGCTCTAACGGGCGTGGTACCAGGTACAGCCTTGTACAGGCAGTTACAAGGAAAGTACATTACTGACGGCTCCTAGTCGTCGCTGGGATTGGGGAGTGACTTATCTACTGACGGCTAGTAGCCGTGGCTGGGATTGGAGGGGTTAAGGAGTACAATGCATTATTGTCGATTTACTAGTTGTATATACCATGCATCTTTGCCCACCATAATTATTCCAATCATATTAGTGAGTATTGTTATATATTTTATTCCCAATCCTTTCCTAATACGAGTACGCTTTTAAACTTTTTCACTTTAATTTCACGATCACTATAGGATGTTCCTCAGTTTTGGTATGCTATTTAGCTATTAAATTGGAAATGACTATCTCCATTACTTCTCCATCTACAAAGCGTCCCGCCTAAACTAATGCATGCATTTACTATATGCCACAATACATGAAGAAGCGTATCCTCATATCTCTGAAGCTCTAAACTATATACAGCTTAGAGGAATATCCCTAACGCTATATCAATTTACGCTTTCAATTCCACTGATGCCAGCAAAACGTAACAAAAAATAACTGGAGCGCATCATGGTATACTGAAAAGGTTCTGCATAATCGTGTTTTCATTTGAGATACAGCTTACATTACCCTTGCATCATTATCGTTGAGAATATCTACCGAAAAGTTTGGCCAATGAAAATAGCTTAGTTTTCAATTTGGGAAAATATTTTATGACATAGTCTTTTGCGCCTCTATACCGTATCTTTCTTTATTTCGCTTAGCTTACCTCTGCAGTTTAATCATGAGTGTTAGTGCCACATAGTCTTCATGGGTTTGGTACTAGTCCTTATTATATTAATAATTATACCCTCCCCCCGCCCCCACCTATGATTCTCGAGGTAGAAACATACTGTTTCTTATTGAAGGGTGTCTGTTTCAATTGGCTACAACTTTAGAAGTATTATATGTTACATTAAAAAAAGCAATTAAATATTTTGCAATCATAATCTCACATAATATTCAAAACACAAACTTAATTAAGTTTTACCACCCACTTCCCTCCACCCCCACCTGCTCCCACCTCGCCGTTGGTTAACCCTCCCACTCCTGTAACCCTCCTCCCCCCTCCCTCGCCTCCCTCCCTCTACCCCATACCTTCACCTCCTACCCCCACAACATCACTGTTACCAGATAATTTATGGGCACTATTGTGCTGCCCTCTATTGAGCATCTTGGGCAGACCAAGACTGTCTCTATTTCATTTGTCCACAACTGTACGTATATTTGTCCACAACTCACCCATTGTAAACTGAGCTTACCATTTTCATATCTGTACATCTCATGTTCATCCACTAATTGTAAAATGTGTATTTTCAGCTCATGAGGCTGCCATTCTTTAATAAACAGTTTATTATTATTATTATTATTATTATTATTATTATAACTGTACATATATTTACATACACATGTACCAACAATTATACAAATACACGTACAGTACATATACATAATGATTTACCTTATACTCTTAGCTGGGCTCGAACCATTGACAGTACATATACACAGACATACATATACATAAATATATGCACATTTACACCTATGCATGTGTGTGTGAGTGTGTGTGTGTGTGTGTGCGTGTATTGTATATATAGGCACATGATAAGGAGTTGCTGGAACTCCTGTTTCATTTGCCTGGCTTCCCCTACTGTTTTTATTTGTGTCTCAACTACAAAGAGAGTAGGCCAGCTATTTCTCGCTAAAATTTCCTCCTCCTACTCATTCCACTACACGTAACAAGCTCACCACACTTCTTTTCAATACACCTAAAATTCCTCCAATATACTGTACCTTGATTTTTTTTTTCTCTATCACTCTTTCAACCTTGGGGAGGGATATTTCTTACAGACACATTTGCCTTTTGTCTTCTCCATGCACATGGGAATATATATATATATATATATATATATATATATATATATATATATATATATATATATATATATATATATATATATATATATTTATATATATATATATATATATATATATATATATATATATATATATTATATATATATATATATATATATATATATATATATATATATATACGGTATATATATACAGTATATATATATATTTTTTTTTTTGTGAGGGGGGGGGGGGAGGGAGGGGCATGTGAGTGAGGGAGACAAAAGGCAGAGTTGAAAGAGTGACAGGGCCAAAATCAAGGGAAGTTCGAGTCAAAATGCCGGGACACACAGAGTTTGAAGCAATTTAAGTCATAGGAAAAAGTAAAGACTGATTCTGGGAGAGAGTTCCAGAGCTCAGCTGTTGAATAGAAGAAAGACAGAGAATAATGTTTCACTCCTGGGTTGCAGAGTTGCACAGTGCAGGGGTGGGATTGTGTTGCAAGCCAGGTGCTACGTGCTCTACGAAGAGGGGGTGGTATACACTGAGAGAGTTCTGAGGAACACTGATTATTGTAATAGCGCTAGAATAGTGAGAGAGATGCAACATTGCAGCGAAGAGAGAGAGAATGCAAAGAAATGGTGAGTGGACGTGAGTTATTGAGACGGAAGGCTTTTTTTTCTACTTTATCTAGAAGTTCTGTGTGAAAGGATCCTCCCCACACGTGTGAACAATACTCAATACATGGACGCACTGTGCCCCTGTACAGAGCAAGAAGCTATGCAGGGGTAAAGAACCCATTGAGGTGGTTGAGCACACCCAGCTGCTGGGAGGTTGCCTTAGCAAGTCTAGTAATATAGTCATTCCAAGAGAGAGCAGAAGAAAAAGAGACAGAGAATACTAAGAGAGGATGAAGGGTTTATTTTTGTATTTTGAAGTATAAGAATTGTCTTCTGGGAGTTCACGACTTGTAGAATGATGGAGAATTTAGGTTTTGAAAGCATTACAGGCAACAATGTTTGCTCTGCCACAATTGAAGATCATAGTTAAATCAGAAGATAAGTGTTGTATGGCTTCATTAAGTGTGTTTTGGAATGTCTGCTGTGGGTGTTGTTGAGGAAGTCTAGATGAATTGTGTAATGTAGAGACATCAGCATATGAGTGAATGGGGCTGGAAGTGCAATTGAGAAGGTCGTTAATGAATAGTAGGAAGAAAATTGGTGATAGAAAAGAACCCTAATGAACACCGGAGTTGATAGGTTGAGGAAGTGAACGGTGGCCGTCCACAACTGCAGCTATGGAATGGCCGGAAAGGAAATTAGAGACAAAGGCACAGAAACCGAAGGAGGGTAGTTTGGAAATGAGGGGTTTGTGCATAACTATCTAAGGCCTTCGATATGTCTAGAGCAACAGAAAGAGTCTCACTGAAGTCCCGAATGAAAGATTACCAAGAGTTAGTAAGATAAGAATAAAGATCACCATTATAGCGGCCCTTAAAGAAGCCATACTAGCGGTTTGAGAGTAGGTTATGGGAAGATAAATGCTTAAGAAATTTTGAGGTAAGAATAGTTTTGAAAGCGTTAGAGATGCAAGAAATGAGAGCAATTGGACGATATAGTTGAAGGGTTGAGAGCAGTCACCCTTATTTGGGACAGGTTGAATGAGAGCAAACTTCCAGCAAGAAGGAAAGACATTAGAGGAAAGACAGAGACGAAGGAGTTTGCCTAGGCAGGGAGTCGGCATGGAAGCACAGTTTCTTAGTACAATAGGAGGAACACTGTCCGGTCTGTACACCTTCTTAGTATTAAGCCGAGAGAGGGTGGAAAGTACATCCTTGGAAGAGATTATGATGTTAAGCATAAGTAGAAGAGAGAGGGTGGAGAGGGAGGAATAGCACCGGAATCATCCAAATTAAGTAGAGTTTTTAGCTAAAGTGTTAGCGAAAAGCTCAGCTTTGTCAGAGGAAGAAGTGACGGTGGTGCCGTCAGAGTGGAAAAGAGGAGAGAAAGACGAAGAAAAACAATTGTTGGAGATGTTTTGGGCTAGATGCCAGAAGATTTGGGAAGAGCTAGAATTGGATAGTTGAGAGAGAGAGAGAGAGAGAGAGAGAGAGAGAGAAAATTAAATGGATAAATACACACAAATATTTAGTGTGGTAACTGAACACACCACACCAACCCATAAGGCGGGGACAGATACACTAGTTTGTTATTCATACACGGGTATTGGTCAGTCAGCCGAAACATGACTATTTACAGTATAGGCCACTGTGAATGTGTGCTTGTTTGTTCAATGTCAATATTGACAGAAATTAAATTATTTGCTCATACACACGTATTGCTTAATTGACGTGAAGCCGAAACATCAATGGTTGGATGGAGTGTATCTGTTAATCTGTAGTAGGGTACCTATATACGAGAGGGTAGTAAAACCTGATTTTTGGACTCCATATTGAAACCTCAGGCCTTACCACATAGTAGACCATTATGTGTACACTAATATTTTCAGATAATATACCTTCTATTTATACCTCTATATATTTCGGTACCCATCAAGCTATATCTATCAGATCACTTAAGTCTCCGGGCTCCATATTGTTCTGACTCCCGAGACTCCCTAGGTCGCCACTCTCTACGTAAAGGCACTCTAATCTCTAGCGGGTACTGCCCCCCTTCACAATCTTGTTTTTATCCCCCATCCTCAATAGAATATTTGTAGGCCTTATGTGCAGTCAGCCATATACATTTATAGACCGCTAGTTATCAAACATACATATATTTCCAATCATTTAAAAACATTCATAAGTATCTTATATGTATCCATGCCTGTTTTCCAGTCAGTTAGTAACATTCAGGGGCCTACTATATTTATCCCTATTATATATCCAGTCAGCTATACACGTTGCTGGACCTAAAATGTTTATCCATATATTCTTTATGATATCCAGTCAGTTACAAACATCCATGGACCTACTATGTTTCTCCATAATATATATATATATAATGTCACGGACCTATAGGCTCTGACTGTACGGGTTCACTTCCACCCTTCAAACGCATCAACCAGTCTGAGATCGGGGTCGGGGCTTCAAGCAACCAAACCAACAGAGGCCCGAAACTTCGCATCCCAATATCCTTCTTACTTCTATCCCTCTCATTTTGATCGAGCAGAGTTTCGAAGTCTCACTCAATAAATATGTAATTCAAATTAAAGTTCAATGCTATCTCTACTCATGAACACCAGGGGGTGGAAGTTTCTATTCTGGTCACATTAAATCTACCGTAGTCAATGACGGGACGGGAATAATGAGTGGGGTCAGTGTTATCTTAGACTTTCTCGGTGCAACGTTCTCGGGAATATCGCTTCCAGAAAGCGTTGTTTTAAAACTCCAGGAACTAACCCCCTTCGGTTTGACTACGGGAGATATCGTGACTATAACTTATATTTTCATTTTCATTTTCTTTTTTGTTTTCATTTTGTATAAATTAAATATTTTGCATTAATATTAATTACCATTGTATTTGTTTTATATTGTTTTATAACTTTAAAATTATAATTATATAATACATAATGGTTTTGTTATATTACTTAAATTTGATTTTATTATATTAATAAAAATAGTGTATTCTTTTCTTATCCATATATATTTATACCCTAATGATTAAATGAAGTGAGGAAGATTGACCCTATATAAGATCCAGAAGACTATTTTGAAATCTGATTAAGATACGAGAACAACTCTTAAATTAAAATATCATCTTAGTAATAAATATTAAAATACGAGAACTACTCTTAAAGAGACTTTACCTTAATACAAGTACTAAATTAATAAAAGTACTTATCCATACTGAACACCCTTAAACTAAAGTTCAGTCTTTGTGTTCAACCTAAAGGTCACCCTCTAGACTCCTTCGGGGCCAAATCTTTAACTAAGCTAGTTCCACTAGTCTCTCCAAACTTTGGGTTGTAACATATTGGGGGCCTGTCCGGGATCTTTTCTGATTAATCTCTGCACTTCATTATATGAATTGGGTTTTCTAATGTTCATAGTAAATTCATAAATTTAATTATTTATCTTTACGTCACGATATCTTTAGCCTGAATTATTATATTACTCCTGATGCTTAAATACATTCCTTTCCCTTTAGTCGGTTTGTGCATTTTAGAGGTAATAGCTCAGGTTGGTCATAAGTTGGGGAAGTTCTGTGGTTTACGAGATAGTCAGGATCACCCATCTCAAATCCTCATATTCATCCATGTTCATTAACACTAGGCAGACGGTGGTGGACATTGTGTATCAATCTCTTAATCTTTCATGTGACGAAATTAGCGTTTTCGCACATCGGTCACCTATCTGAGTCCCCCCTCTTTAAGTAGAATCTCTTCAGAATAGGAATGACCAGTTAAACTCGTCTTTTATAGCAAATCAAAACTATAGGAGACCATCCACGATCACCTAACATATATCTGTAACTAGAAGTAGGATCTCCTAACGCTCATAAATCTCATGCCTTCTTCCTTTAGTTTCGATATCAAGGGATCGTGTCTCACGAGGTTCACTAATGGTCAGGTTCTTGCCTGTCGTCCTTACTTATCAACCCTCCTGTTGTTGTCGACCATAGTTCGCTCAACAGGTGGGAGTTACTCACACTAATCATATTGATTTGGGATATTAGTGTCAACCTGACTATTAGGTAACCCGTCTCTACTAGGAATATCCCTAGTCCATATAGTATTCACTTGTTAATGGTTATCCAGGGTTAGTAATCTACCATTACCGGTAACTATAAAGCAAGTCCATATTAGTCAATATTGCCGTTCATTCCTGTCTTTATATTATACAACCAGTGAAGCTATAGTAACTCCATCCTCTATACATTAGCTGTCAGTCTAGTATAAATTGAGCGGTAATCTTCTCTACCTCATCTAGTCCTAATTAAAATCAAAATGGCAAAGTTTAATGCTAAACAATTTTGTCGAGAGCCCTCTATAGACAAACTTAAAGGTCAGGTGATCTCCAAGGATGATTGGAAGTTTATAGCTTATTCCTTTGACATAAGCTATGAGAGTTCACACACTAAGGAAATCCTGAAAAACAGTCATAGAAGAACTGACAAATAGAGAAATCTTACCTGCTGAAGCTGTAGATTCACTTACTCCCATGAGTAGTTCAATGATAATGGCTGATAATGATGAAGATTCCCAGAGTACCATACAGGAAAACTCCCAGGGGAAACGCTCTCCATCTCCTGAGCAGTGGTCAGAAGACAGACTAGATTTTGAAAGGGAGAAGTTTCGCCAGCAGCTTCTGCACGAGGTTCAGGAGAAAGAGAAAGACAGACAGGAGAAAGAGAAAGATCGGCAACTAGAACTCTTGAAACTTGAGACACAACAACGGGAGAAAGAGAAAGACAGAGAACTAGAAATTGCTAAAATTCAAAACTTGGAAGAAACAAAACGCCTCAAAGAAGAGAAATTACAGTTGCAGAAGACCGAAATGGAAGCCCAGAAGCAAAGATTCCAACTATCTAAAAAAATCTCCCTAGTACCACCCTTTGACGAGTGACCCAGAGAAATCTTTCTCCACGTTTGAGAACTGCTGAACACCTTAAATGGCCAAAAGAGGAATGGCCATGGCTTCTCCAACCCAAACTCGTAGGAAGAGCTCAGAAAACTTTCAATCACCTGGAGGACGTTAATGACTATGACTTTGTAAAGAGCGCTATATTAGATGCTTATGCTATCACCGCTGATCATTACCGTAGAACTTTTCGGAACTACATCAAGCCAGAAAAACATACATTTTTGGAGTTTGCCATGGATAAACTACGGATGCTTAAAAAATGGTTAGCTGCTAAAAAAGTCACCACCTTCACAGAGTTAGTTAACCTTGTTGTTCTAGAGGAGTGGAAGCGTAGGTTACCGCCCAGTATGCTAGTATATATAGAGGAGAAGGGAGTGAATGACCTTACCAAGGCTGCTCAATTAGCTGACAGCTATGCTTTAATCCATAGGGTTGTACCAAGCTATGATAGGACAAAAACCCCAAATGTGAGATTCTCCTCAAGCTATAACCCTGTGTCTAAAGTCATGTCGCAAACAAATGCTCCCAAAAGCCCATCTCAAAGTCAAGGAAAGTCTGAAGATTTCTGCTCATATTGTAAACAGACAGGGCATAACATCATGCAGTGTACACATCCTAAGTGTAAGACCTCTGCTGCATACAAACTCACACTTGCCACTTCTCAAAGACCTCAAAAACAAACAAAACCTTCTGGGGCACCTATAACATGTATACATACCCAGAATACCTCTTCTGATCCTTTTTCTGCCTTTAAGGTACCTGGAACTGTCTCTCTTCCAGATGACTCACAGACTTACCCAGTTACCATCTTAAGAGACACTGGATCAGCCCAAAGCTTGTTGTGTAAGACTGCCTTGCCTTCAGTTGAGAACCACTACACTGGGGGAAAAGTTACACTTAAATCTTTAAGCTCTGGTCATACTGCAGACATGGCTGATATACAGATAGGCAGTGACCTGATCCAGGGGTCAGTTAGGGTAGCCGTCTTGGATACAGATCTTCCTATTCCGGGGGTAACTTTCCTTTTAGGAAATGACTTGGCTGGACATGGGATGATTCCTGACATGATAGTGAGAGACAAACCCATGTTATACAGTCCTACTGCAAAGCTAGATCAGGAGAAACCACATATTTTCCCGGTTTGCGCTGTCACCCGTTCACAAACTGCTGCAGTGTCTAATGACTCTCTCTCACCCTCAGGTCAGGATACCTTGTTCACCCACATCATGTCTAGGGAAAACCTCATACAAGCTCAAGAGGCAGACACTTCACTTGCTAAGCTCAGGCACGTTGCTGATGACAAACCCATAAATGGGAAAAACCCTAACATCTACTATCACAAAGGGGTCCTTATGCGTAGTTTTCACCCACCTGATAGGCCTGACTCAGATACTTGGTCTATAGTACATCAGGTAATCATCCCTACCTCCATCAGATCTGCTGTAATGGGATTAGCTCATGACGGAAACTCTGGTCATTTGGGACAGAGAAATACATACAGAAAGATCCTAGCTCATTTCTTTTGGCCTAACATGAAAAAAGATGTAATCAAATTTGTAAAGTCTTGTCACACTTGCCAGATAGTAGGGAAGCCAAATGAGACCATCCCTAAAGCTCCACTTGCTCCTATCCCTGTCACTACAGAGCCCTTTGAGAAAATAGTAATTGATTGTGTAGGGCCTCTTCCCAAAACTAAGAAAGGGAACCAGTATCTACTTACCGTAATGTGTGCTGCAACTAGGTATCCTGAGGCTTTCCCTTTAAAAGATATCAAGGCTAAGACTATTGTGTCCCATCTGTTGCATCTTTTCACAAAAGTAGGCATTCCTAAAGAAATTCAGAGTGATCAGGGGTCAAATTTTACAAGTAACCTAATGAAAGCAGTACTGAGGGAGTTAGAGGTAGATAAGAAAATAGCCACTGCGTACAGACCTCAGACCCAGGGTTGCCTAGAACGCCATCATCAATCTCTGAAATCCATGATAAAAAAGTTTTGTTTTGAGACTGAGAAAGAGTGGGATGCCAACATTGACTGGCTTCTTTTTGCCGTTAGAGAGTGCCCTCAAGAGTCACTAGGATACTCCCCTTTTGAGTTGCTATATGGGCGTCAGATCAGAGGCCCTCTAAAGGTCTTGAAAGATTCTTGGTTTGTGGAAGTATCTGATCATCCTTCTCGCACAGTTGCAGAGTACATGAATGAGTTAAAACTTCAGATGTCAAATGTAAGAGCGCTAGCACTGGCGAACCTTGAGAAGAGTCAGTCAAGAATGAAAACCCACTACGATCGCAAGTCTGAAAGTAGAACATTTAGTCCTGGAGACAAAGTCCTTCTCTTCCTGCCCATTCCTGGTAGTCCATTAAAAAGCAAATTTTGTGGCCCATATGTAGTCTCTCAGAAACTTTCAAAACTAAACTATGTTGTTCGCACTCCTGATCGAAGGAAGGATCAAAGGATTGTTCACTTAAACCAGATGAAGGCGTACATAGAAAGGCCGCTTGAGGAGAATACCCCAATACTAGCTGTAAATACTGTACCACATTCTGTACCAGACTCGTGGGAATTGCAAAAGGTAGGAGACTCTGATGTGATTGAGTTTGGTGATCTTCCTTCACCTTGTGGAAGCCCAAAGAACAGCGAACTATTATGTACCTTAGATCAATATTTGTCTGACATGTCGCCATCACGTAGAGATGATCTTAGGAAATTGCTTGTCAGTTACCCTTCAGTCACATTGGATGTCCCTGGCTTTTGCAAGGACCATCATCACGATGTTATCTTGACCTCACCAGAAGTAAGACCTATCAAACAATCACCAAACCCTCAGAAGCAAGAGATCATGAGAAAGGAAATTGACTTTATGTTGGAGAAGTCCTTAGTGGAACCAAGTCATTCCCCTTGGGCGTCACCCTCTTTATTAGTCCCAAAACCAGACGGTAGTAGTAGGCTGTGTACTGATTACAGGAAAGTAAATGCAGTGACAGTCCCTGATGCATATCCACTACCTAGAATTGATGACCTAAT
Organism: Paralithodes platypus; assembly: GCA_032716605.1. Taxonomy (NCBI): domain Eukaryota; kingdom Metazoa; phylum Arthropoda; class Malacostraca; order Decapoda; family Lithodidae; genus Paralithodes; species Paralithodes platypus. The sequence continues at coordinate 26,974,499 of CM064529.1, read as the reverse complement.
AGATAAAGTAGGGCTGCTAAGGTAGTATCAACCATAGACTTGCAGAAGGGGTATTACCAAATTGGGATGACCGATAGAGCTAAAATCATCTCGGCTTTCACCACTCCTTTTGGGCTCTTCCAATATAGAGTCATGCCTTTTGGCATGATGAATGCTCCTGCCACATTTCAAAGGGTCATGTCATATACAATTCAGGATTTAGAAGGTGTAGACACTTACTTAGATGACATCGTGATTATTTCAGATACTTGGGAGGATCATCTTTCCAGACTGGACGGGCTGATGGAGCGCTTGGCTGCTGCTGGATTCACCATCAACCTAGCCACGTCCTGCTTTGGACGTGGATCGGTGACCTACCTTGGCCATGTGGTGGGTCAGGGTACTGCACGTCCTAAGGAAGCTAACGTGGAGACCATCACCGCCTTTCCCCAGCCAACAGACCGCAAATCCATCATGCGGTTCTTAGGGATGTGCGGATTCTACCGCAGATTCTGTCCGAACTTTGCAGCCATATCAGCGCCCCTCTCAGATCTTACAAGCCCAAAAATTAAGTTTGTCTGGACTCCCACCTGTACTGCTGCCTTTGACCAACTGAAGTGCCTCCTTTCATCCTACCCGGTACTTCATGCTCCTGATTCCGCATTGCCTTACCATCTTCAGGTTGATGCGAGTGATAGAGGAGTCGGGGCAGTACTTCTGCAACCAGATAAGACAACTGGCGTCCTACATCCTGTTTCGTACTTCTCCACCAAACTGAAGAGACACCAGAGGAGTTATTCCACAGTGGAGAAGGAGTGCTTGGCGATGGTGTCAGCGGTGAAGAAGTTCGAATGTTATCTCCCTCAGCACTATCCACCAATCATCATCTATACTGACCACAACCCTCTTACTTTTCTGCACAAGATGAAGAACAACAACCAACGACTTCTCCGGTGGGCTCTGCAGTTACAAGAGTACCATCTCATTGTTCGCCATATTCGTGGGGTAGACAATCGGATTGCAGACGCCTTGTCAAGAGATCTTCCACCTACAGCGGAGCCTATTCCTCCTCTCGCTACCTAGTCCTGTTCGCTCCCCTTCGAGGACTTTAAGGGGGGAGGTGTCACGGACCTATAGGCTCTGACTGTACGGGTTCACTTCCACCCTTCAAACGCATCAACCAGTCTGAGATCGGGGTCGGGGCTTCAAGCAACCAAACCAACAGAGGCCCGAAACTTCGCATCCCAATATCCTTCTTACTTCTATCCCTCATTTTGATCGAGCAGGGTTTCGAAGTCTCACTCAATAAATATGTAATTCAAATTAAAGTTCAATGCTATCTCTGCTCATGAACACCAGGGGGTGGAAGTTTCTATTCTGGTCACATTAAATCTACCGTAGTCAATGACGGGACGGGAATAATGAGTGGGGTCAGTGTTATCTTAGACTTTCTCGGTGCAACGTTCTCGGGAATATCGCTTCCAGAAAGCGTTGTTTTAAAACTCCAGGAACTACCCCCCTTCGGTTTGACTACGGGAGATATCGTGACTATAACTTATATTTTCATTTTCATTTACTTTTTGTTTTCATTTTGTATAAATTAAATATTTTGCATTAATATTAATTACCATTGTATTTGTTTTATTTTGTTTTATAACTTTAAAATTATAATTATATAATACCTAATGGTTTTGTTATATTACTTAAATTTGATTTTATTATATTAACAAAAATAGTGTATTCTTTTCTTATCCATATATATTTATACCCTAATGATTAAATGAAGTGAGGAAGATTAACCCTATATAATATCCAGAAGACTATTTTGAAATCTGATTAAGATACGAGAACAACTCTTAAATTAAAATATCATCTTAGTAATAAATATTAAAATACGAGAACTACTCTTAAAGAGACTTTACCTTAATACAAGTACTAAATTAATAAAAGTACTTATCCATACTGAACACCCTTAAACTAAAGTTCAGTCTTTGTGTTCAACCTAAAGGTCACCCTCTAGACTCCTTCGGGGCCAAATCTTTAACTAAGCTAGTTCCACTAGTCTCTCCAAACTTTGGGTTGTAACATATATATATATATATATATATATATGACACACACATTTGTATAAGTAGGTAATGGGCTCATTCATTCAAAGTTCCCCATTTACAGCCTAGAGTCATACTTAGCACATGCAAACACTAACATATGGCTTATTTCGAGAGAGAGAACAAAGGAGTACAAAGGAAATCAAGCAACAACAGACTAGTGACCCCTCTAGGCTGCTTGTCCTCAAAAACACTGAGGATCAAGTGTCCAAACAGTGGTTTAGAGTGGGTAAGGGAAAATTGGAAAGGAAACCACTGTCCGTGGCAGGACTAGGAAGTTAGTAGGGGACAGATGGGTTAGTAACATAACACAGTTATAAGTGATCTTTCGTATATCAGGGAAAAAAGAGAGTAACGTCTTAGCAATATATAAACGCAATAATCCTTTGATGAATCTGAGGAGGGAATAAAATAAATTAATTTACAAACGCAGTCAGTCGCGGGTTTGATGCAAGATATTTGTCTAGGCGAAGTTTAAAAGAATCAACGGAGCTGCAGTCTATTACGTCTCGGGGAATCCCATTCCACAAGTTGACAACTCGATTTAAGAAGAAATTCTTAGATTCGTATGAGAAGAAATTTACAAATAATTTTGCAGCCGTTTCCCCGCATGTAATTAGACTGGTCGATAGTGAAGTATTTACTACAGTTCATATTGTCGATGTCTTTGATGATTTTGAACACTTGAATTAAGTTGCCTCTTATTCTGCACGGGGTTAAAGGAAATAGATTTAATTCTCTAAGACACTCCTCGTATGGTTTGTTCTTTAGGCTAGGTATCATTTTGGTAACTCTACGTTGAACTCGTTCTATCTTGTCTGTATCTTTTTGATAATAAGGGCACCTAGACTGAACCCAGTATTCCAGAAGAGGGTGGACTAAGGCATTGTAAAGAGTTAAGATATCTTCTTTGGATTTATGCTCAAATGACCTGCCTATAAAGCCAATTATTTTGTTTGCCTTCTTATTAACTTCTGAACATTGTTGACTCGGTTTTAGGTTACTCGATATTGTTACTCCCATATGGGTTTCTCTGTCTACCCACTTAAGCTGAGTGCCATTCATCGAATAGTTTGCTTTCTCATTTCGGTATCCGATATGTAGTACTTTACATTTATCCACATTAAAACTCTTTTGCCAAATTTGGGCCCAACGTGACAACTTTCTAGATTATGTTGCATATTGTCATCTTGTTCTTTTGAGAGTACGCCATTTGCAAATGTTGTATCATCAGCAAACTTTGAGATTGTGCAGGTGAGACCCTCATCTATGTCCTTGATTTAAATTAGAAAGAGAATTGGTCCTAGTACCGATCCCTGGGGTACCCCGCTATTTACATTGGTCCATTTGGATGCCTTACCGTTTATGGCTACTCTTTGCTTTCTGTCGCTGATCCAATTTTCTATCCATTTCAACACACCGTCTTTTATTTTATTTTTTTTCTTCTATATTCCAACTACTCCCTCTCGGGCATAGGCTGAGAGCCTGCACATCCAACCGCTCAACACGGAGAAGCCCGACAGGTATAGTTCCAGTCTAGGGAGTGAGACACATGAAGCACTTAGAGTTCAACTCACGGCTCAAAGCAGCCCCATCCCTGAAACTTCTACGCCTTCATCCTTCACCAACTAGACTCGAACCCTCACTCTCAGAACTCCACCAATTGAGTAACGTATTTCATGCGCTTTTAAATTTATGGTGAACTTTGTCAAAGGCCTTTTGAAAATCAAGGTACATAATATCTACAGCTTTACTCTCATCATAGAGGTTGAGGATATCGTGGAAGAAGTCTAAGCGGTTTGTTAAGCAGGAACGTTTGTTACGAAAGCAGTGTTGAGTATCTTTAAGTATGTAATTTTCTTCTATGGGATTTACGAGTCTGTCTCTTATGAGTGTTTCTAGCATTTTACATACAACTGAGGTTAGGCTAATTGGACGATAGTTACTGGGTAGGGATTTGCTGCCTTGAATATCGGCGTTACGTTGGCTTGCATCCACTGATCAGGCATAGTTCCCGACTGCACAAATTTATTGAATAGCAATGTCAGTGGTTTGGAGAGCTCATCCTTAGCTTTCTTTAGAACTCTAGGTGAGATTGTGTCAAGTCCGGGAGATATATTTATCTTAAGTTTATCTGTAATGGTGATATTGCTTAGAATATCAGAATTATCTATCTGAACCGGTGATGCTGTATGGATATCACTGAGGTCTTCTGTAGTAAAAACTGATGCAAAGAAGGTATTGAGGACATTACTCATTTGTACTTCATCTTTCGTGTATTCTCCATTTTCATTGACAAATGGTCCAACAGTTGAAGTAACTACTTTCATCTTTCTGATATAACTATAGAATTCTTTCGGGTTTCTTTTACTTTGATTCACAACATGTAACTCTAGGGTCTTTTTACTTTGCTGAATTAACTTTTTGGCTTTGCGTCGTAGTTCTACAAATTTCACTCATTGTTCATAATTTTGTGAGGATTTTAATCTATCATTAGCAAACTTTTTAGAAAACAGTCTGAAGTCTCTTTATTCCACCATTTAGGCTTATCATTATGGCCTGTACGCCGTATTTTCGATGGTATGTAGTCTTGCACTGCTTTTTGGTAAGCGTTTGCGAATAATTCTCGAGACGTATTTATGTCGTTATTGTTAATTAGAAAGCTCAAGTCAGTTTCTTTACACATTGCTCTAAGTTTACGAAAGTTTGCTTTCTTGAAAATAGGGACTTTCTCGATGCTGCTATTTGGTTCGTTACTAGTAAACTTTAAACTGAAAATTATCATACAATGGTCGCTGTTACTGAATTTATCACCGACATTCAAATTCTCTATCAATTCTTCTTTTGTTGAAAGTACAAGGTCAAGGGCGTTATTTCCAGGGTTTGGAGATCTAACAAATTGATATAGCGAACTCTCTTGCAAGTTTGCATACAGGTTTTGTCCAGAGTGTGAAGTAATACTATTTCCTCACTTGGTTAAAGGTAAATTGAAGTCGCCAAAAATTACGGTATCTTGCGAGTTACTTACGTCTGCAATTTGCTCATAAATTTCTCGGCCAGCTTGCACTGATTGAGCTGGAGGTCTGTATATTAATGCAAGTAATATTTTTGTACCTTTATTATTCTTTATTAGCACAAAAGATGTGTCGACATTCACCATTTGAGGTTTTGACAAAAGGGTCGGGTTAAGACTTTCTTAAATTAAAAGTAAAACGCCACCTCCATTTTTATTTATTCGGCTTTTCTCAAACATTACGTAACCGGGAAGTGAATACTCCGCTAAAAATTATCTGTATCTGTATTGAGCCAAGATTCTGTTAGGCCAATAACATCGTAATTGTCTGTACACCCTAGCTCTTTTAAATTTGAAAATTTATTGTGTATGCTACAAGCGTTTGCATAGAAAACCTTTAAAGTTTTGAATTTAAAATTCATGGAACGCTTTTTAATCAAATTCTTGGTTCTGGTCGGATCAACATTTATGTACCAGTCTGACCTCGGTCCTCTATCCTCGTCCCTGGTTGTCCTTGGTCATCGCTGTCCTCAATCATCGTCTCTGGTGGTCCTCGATCCTCGCTGTCCTCAATCGTCGTCCCTGGTAGTCCTCGGTCCTCGATCATCGCCCCTGGTGGTCCACGGTCCTCGATCCTCATCCCTGGTGGTCCTTGGTTGGCTCTGCTTCTTTTCCGAACAACCTTTACTGCGTCGTGAAGCAGGCAGCCAAATCGTGCAGGTCCCACCTGGTTCAGATGAACTCCATCCGCTCCAAACAGATGATCTTCACTGTACAAGGCATCCCAGGTATTGATGAATCCAACGTTTTCCTCCCTGCAGAGGTCAGCCAGTCGACGATTTACGCTACTGGCTATGTTGAAGAATTGGTTCTTCACACCGATCCTGGGGATGATCCCTGATATGATGACTCTCCATGACTTTTCCTTATACAACTGAATCAGCTTCCGGTACTTCAGCATGAGGTCCTCCGATTGGGTCAGCTGCATGTCATTAGATCCGACATGAATGACGTACATTGTGCGTGAGGGAACTAACTTCGAAACTTTGTTGACTGCAGCTGCAACATCATTCACACCACCACCTGGGATACAGAAGCGCTTCCTGGTCTTGGGTGCCCTGGCGCAGAACTCCGTAAGTTGTCCACGAACCATGGAATCTCCTACAAGCCAAATTTCTTCTATTTCTTCTTCGTTGTCTAAGTCCGCAACAATCCGGTAACGGTTCTGGCACATGGTTTTGGTGATGATCTTCCTTGTGATGGGGCGAACGTTGTTTCTCATGACTCGGAAGTTGTCTTGAGGGAGAGCGGAGTTATTATTTCAATTTTCCTGACGTGGTGCATGTACTGAAGCGGGTACCACTATATCCGGCGTTGCGGTGTTGGAAGATGCCGCAGTGGTAGTAATTGCTTTATTTGATGATACTCCTGCATTGAGCATTGCAAATTCTTGAAGTGTTTCAAGCTTCTTGGTGAGGGCGTTTATCTTGACGTTAGCTTCATATAGTTTAGCTGCCAAATCTTCTCGGAGCTGGCAGAATCGGCAGACACGAACCTCGGGGCAGGCAAACATGGTAGGGTCAAACCTACTGGAACAGCTCGTGCAGGCGTGAGACATGGTGATAATAACAACATTTTAAATCACTTCACTCACTTCAAGTCACTTCTAATCATTTATATCACTTCAGAACACTTTTTCACTTCACACACTTCAGATCACTTTACTCACTTCACTCACTGTAAATCACTTCACTCACTTTAAATCGCTTCACGTCACTTCTCATACAATTTAAGCATGAACATTATACATTTACATCAAGTCAATAATACACCTGGAATGAAAAAGAAAAATTACAAGATTTGCTAGAAAGTACAAAAGTAAATGTGAATGGGAGGTTAAATTAACCTAGTGAGAAACTGGAAAAACAAGAGTAGTTAGTATATACAGTGGTGGACACAACAAAACAATAGTAGTTAGTATATACAGTGGTGGACACAACAAAACAATAATAGTTAGTATATACAGTGGTGGACACAACAAAACAATAGTAGTTAGTATATACAGTGGTGGACACAACAAAACAATAGTAGTTAGTATATACAGTGGTGGACACAACAAAACAATAGTAGTTAGTATATACAGTGGTGGACACAACAAAACAATAGTAGTTAGTATATACAGTGGTGGACACAACAAAACAATAGTAGTTGTTGTTGTTGTTGTTGTTCCCTAAGCTGCCTGGCCGAACAGCCCCGAGTCCCTGAGAAAGGCCATGGCCACGATCGGGCTTTCCCACAGAGCTCTCATTGAGTGTAGATTGTGTTGTTGGCGTAAGTGGTTGTGCGAAATGCAGTCTTCTATGATGTGTTTAACCCTTAATTAGCGGCGAGCAACATAAGTCGCGTTAAATAAAGCTGGACTATGTGGCGGCGCTCGACATAGGTCGAGTGGCAATTTCAGCATGTAATGTTGCTGAGAGAGAGAGACAAGTGGTGGCAGGAGAGTAGCGAGCGTATGACTGCTCCAGACCACCGCGGCGAACATACTGACACGAATCCCAGCTCCCTCCTCCCTCTCTCACTCGCTATATAAGGAATTGTATCGGGAAAGTGGCTAATTACATGCTTTTTGCACTCGCGTTGCACGGTTATTGCAAGAAAACTAGCCATCATAAAAGGATCGTTATGGTGTCATTCGAAAGCTCTGTTTATGCCCTTTCAGGGATAGATACTTGTTTTACGTTCTGGGTCTTATTTAGGCATGAAAATGATCACGTAAACAGCCCTATTTTGGCTAAAAACACCCCGCTGGGGGGTACATATAAATAAACCGCATAGGCCGCTCTTAAGGTGTTAATGGTATGGGGTGCTGTGTTACATCCCGGGCAGGTGTCGACAACGGAGTCATCCAGTCTCTTCTGATAGCTCAGGAGAGCTGGATGGTGTCCGCATCTCAGCCTGGCCAGGTGGACTCTGTCCTCGCGAGGAAGGGAGGATTCGGAAGGATGGATTTCGGGAGGTCGTGCATGCAGCTGCGTGTTGTCTGTGAGTGAGTGGATGGATTGGTGAGAGATCTGAGTATGGATGTGCTTCTGGAAGTTGGTTCGGGGTGGGCAGGGAGGGAGAGAGGACAATAATTGTGTGTGATACCGTGTGCTGGGTGTTGTTTTGATATTTCTTGGTGTCTGTGGGTGTGTTGCCATGTAGTTTAGTGAGTGGTCTTGGTTCATGGAGGCTGCTGCCAGGAATTGAGTGCCTCTCATGTCCAGATGGTCTTTGACTTTGAGGATTTTGGTTTCTTGATGTAGGTGATCTGTGGGTGCAGTAGCTGTGCAGCCTGTAATGATCTTCAGGGCTTTGTTTTGAATAGTCTGTAAGGTCTTATGATGTGTTTCAGCTAGGTTAGAAGCCCAGGCTGGGCTTGCGTATTCCATCACTGATCTTATGTATTGTTTATATACTGTGGTGGTAGTTTCTTTGTTGTGTCCAAATTTTGTGTGAGCAAGTGACCTGAGGGCGTTAAGTCTGGGTGTCAGTTTCTTTTTAATGTTTGTGGTGTGCTGTTTGAATGTCATATGAGTATCATATGTTACTCCTAGGATTTTGGGTGTGTGTGTATGTGTTAGGGGTGTGTTGTTTATGGTGAGTTGAGGGATGTATTCGTGTTCTCCTGTCCAACTTGTGAGCAGGGTTGCGGTGGATTTGGCTGGGGCTAGATTAAGTCTGTTTGTAGTGCACCAGCCATGTAGTGTGTTGAGATAGGGTTGAAGGAGATCTGTTGCTCTTTTTGGGTCATGCTGTGTGTATGTGAGTGTTATGTCATCTGCATAGGAGGCTAAGTTTATTTGGGGCGTATTGGGTGTAGTTATATCGTGCATGTACAGATTGAAGAGTGCGGGCGATAGGACGGATCCTTGTGGGACTCCGTTTGGAAAGTTTCTGATTTTAGATGACTGACCGGCAAAAGATACGTGTGCACATCTGCCTGCTAGGAAGTTGGCCAGCCACCATTTTGTGTTGTTGTGCATGTTTGTGTTGTAGATTTTGTTTGTTAGGTTGTGGCGGGGGATGGCATCGAAGGCTTTACTAATGTCGAGTGTGGCTAATAGTGATCTGTGTGGTGGTCTAGCTGAATTGATGCCGTCGAAAGCTCTTTGTGTAAGGTCTGTGAGAAGAGTGTTTGTGGAGTGCAATAGTACAATAGTAGTTAGTATATACAGTGGTGGACACAACAAAACAATAGTAGTTAGTATATACAGTGGTGGACACAACAAAACAATAGTAGTTAGTATATACAGTGGTGGACACAACAAAACAATAGTAGTTAGTATATACAGTGGTGGACACAACAAAACAATAATAGTTAGTATATACAGTGGTGGACACAACAAAACAATAGTAGTTAGTATATACAGTGGTGGACACAACAAAACAATAGTAGTTAGTATATACAGTGCTGGACACAACAAAACAATAGTAGTTAGTATATACAGTGGTGGACACAACAAAACAATAGTAGTTAGTATATACAGTGGTGGACACAACAAAACAATAGTAGTTAGTATATACAGTGGTGGACACAACAAAATAATGGAATTTGTAATATCCCTGACAAGAGTGTAATAGGCCTATTAATATGATGACAAGTATCTGAAATGCGCTTAATAGGCTATCAAAAAGTATCACAGTAACACAATTATTCTAACCCAATATAAAAACTATCTTAACAAATGTCAGTGTTGCGATTTATGTAGTCAACCAAGAGAAAAGGTTCAACTAGGTACAGTAATGGCTAGACTTTGATATATAAACTACAAGAAGAGGGTTAATTTGTGTATGTGTACACAGGTGGCGCTGGTGTCGTCAGCGATGCTCTATTTGGCAAAGATAATTTTGAAAGACAAATGTTTATCAGTCAAAAATACAGGTACAATGTCATGCAAGATAACTACTGGGATATTTACTATGCACTTAACTACAGTGAGGGCAAAAATTACTACAGCAAGGGCTAGAACAATATAATATGGAACAAGCAAATAGTTTGTTTACAATAGTGCGTCGATCGTCACTACCCGGTACTAATGTGGCACTCTCGATAAACAAACATTTATCAGTACAAAAACACAGCAAAATAACATGCAAAGTAACTACTGGGCGGTTTAACTAGTGCTTAGCTACAGCGCATGCAAACAAATAAAGAAATCAACAATGTAATACTCAAAAATATGGTCAAATTTCAAGCGGCGAGCGAAATCATGTTGACGCTTCCAGTTGAGCCGGGGAGTAAATTCTGAGCCGGGGACTACAAAGGAGTACAAAGGAGTACAAAGGAAATCAAGCAACAACAGGTCTAGTGACCCTTCTAGGCTGCTTGTCCTCCAAAACACTGAGGATCAAGTGTCCAAACAGTGGTTTAGAGTGGGTAAGGGAACATTGGAAAGGGAACTACTGCCCTGGAACTAATGTCCGTGGCAGGACTAGGAAGTTAGTAGGGGACATATGGGTTAGTAACTGAGGGGAGGATAAAATAAAGTTATTAATTTACAAACGCAGTCAGTCGCGGGTTTGATACGAGATATTTGTCTAGGCGGAGTTTAAATGAATCAACGGTGCTGCAGTCTATAACGTCTCGGGGAAGCTCATTCCACAAGTTGACAACTCGATTGAAGAAGAAATTCTTAGATTAGTGTGAGTCAAAATATTTACCAATAATATTGCAACCGTTTCCCCGCGTGTAATTAGATTGGTCGATAGTGAAGTACTTACTACAGTTCATATTGTCGATGCCTTTGATGATTTTGAACACTTGAATTAATTCACCTTCTAATCTGCGGTGGGTTAATGGGAGGTGTTTAGTTTGTTTCCTTGACCTCCAGCAAGCTTAAAATTACACCCCCTCGAGTCCCTTTCAAGATTAATTTGTACATTTTTCGGTAGAAAAATGTCCCGGCCAAAGGCCGTTTCCTCTTAAATTACAGGCTCGCTATCGCTCGCCAGGATAAAATAGACACCTGAATGGCACGAAAGGTCTTAAAATGGGGTGCAAGTTCTTAAAATCGCCAAACTAACGGGGCAAACATCTTAAAATCTCAAAAGCAATGGGGCTAGACATGAGAGAGAAAGGGTCAAGAAAAAAGTCCCTCAAGTGGATATCTCCCCTTAAAGGAAATAGATTTAATTCTCTAAGACGCTCTTCGTATGGTTTGTTCTTTAGGCTAGGTATCATTTTGGTAACTCTACGTTGAACTCGTTCTAGCTTGTTTATGTCTTTTTGGTAATAAGGGCACCAGCATTGAACGCAGTATTCCAGAAGAGGGCGGACTAAGGAATTGTAAAGGGTTAGGATAACGTCTTTGGATTTATGCTCAAATGACCTGCCTATAAAGCCAATTATTTTGTTTGCCTTCTTAACAACTTCTGAACATAGTTGACTCGGTTTTAGGTTACTCGATATTGTTACTCCTAGATCGGTTTCTCTTTATACGTTCTTAAGCTGAGTGCCATTCATCGAATAGTTTGCTTTCTCATTTAGGTATCCGATATGTAGTACTTTACATTTATCCGCATTGAAACTCATTTGCCAAATTTGGGCCCAATGTGACAATTTATCTAGATTGTGTTGCATATCATCAACTTGTTCTTTTGAGACTACGCTATTTGCAATATTTGTATCGTCAGCAAATTTTGAGATTGTACAGGTGAGACCCTCATCTATGTCGTTGATGTAAATTAGAAAGAGAATTGGGCCTAGTACCGATCCCTGGGGTACCCCGCTACTTACATTGGTCCATTTAGATGCCTTACCGTTTATGACTACTCTTTGCTTTCTGTCGCTGAGCCAACTTTCTATCCATTTCAACACACCGTCTTGTATTCCATGCGCTTTTAGTTTTAGCAGTAAACGTTTGTGGGGAACTTTGTCAAAGGCCTTTTGAAAATCAAGGTATATAATATCTACAGCTTTACTCTCATCGTAGAGGTTGAGGATATCGTGGAAGAAGTCTAAGAGGTTTGTTAAACAGGAACGTTTTTTACGAAAGCCGTGTTGAGTATCTTTTAGTATGTTATTTTCCTCTAAGTGATTTACGAGTCTGTCTCTTATGACCATTTCTAGCATTTTACATACAACTGAGGTTAAGCTAATTGGACGATAGTTATTGGGTAGGGATTTGCTGCCTTTTTTGTATATCGTGTTACGTCCTGGGATATATAAACACTGGGCTCTTTCTATTGGACTAGGTATGCGGCAACAAGCAACAACGGAAAACGCTAGACCCAACCCTTATCTATAAACCCAGGCAACAAACCACCCTAAACCGTCAAGAGTCCTGCCTGGACAACAAGGTATCCTATGACTCGGTTACAGGGTGCACGCACTATAGACTGCTGATAGTCAAGCAGGCTATATAAAAGATCACACAATTAAGTTGGCTTAAAGCTTCAAGGAAAAGATAGATAACGGAATTAAATTGCAGAAACAATTTAATAACAAACTAGAAGAAAGTACATTTAACGTTACGTTAATTAATACAATTAATCACCCCTGTGTGAAAGAAGGTGAAAGCAAACAGTCCTCAAAACATCGTACAGGTAGACAAGATGCGGGTTTCTAAACTGCATGCGGCTACTGTAGGATCTGATGCTTAGCAAAGAAAGTACGTTACGGATTTAGAGAACTCTTAACTCATAAGCAGGAATAAATACTAGTGATAGGCCATACAGTGTATAATGGCATAGGTATAATTAAATAAAGGCAGCAACTCGCAACATAACCACATACAGGTGTGCTTCTCACTCTTAGTCAGGCAAGCCTGCTCGGACAGAGTCTCTAAGCCACAGCCTGACTCACAATGCTCACAAAAACGGTAAACTGTGGCACAATAACAAGCATACAGAGATAATAAACCCCTAGCTGTTAATCTGCCAGGTGGCAGAGGTCTAGCCGGAAGGATATAGGCTTCGGATACCCGGGCTGAGCCACCTGCTCTAGCCTAGGGACGTTCCCAAGTCTGTGCGCCAAATTACTCTAATTGAAAGGGTGCTCTCTTGAGAGACTCAGATCGCAAGTATCTGACTCTCTCCTGGCGACCCTAAAACAAAAGCAAGACGTGCTAGCGCAGTGCTGAGTGGACTAGGCAAGGGCCCTCACACAACACAACACTAGACATACAGGGACACAGACAAGAAAATGCCCCCCGACTCCCACGGGTATCTATGGGATTGGCATAACAGAATCTTGGCTCAATACACAAGATAGAGACTTTTTAGCAGAGTATTCACTTCCCGGTTATGTAATGTTTGAGAACAGCCGAATAAATAAAAATGGAGGTGGCGTTTTATTTTATATCAAAGAAAGTCTTAACCCGACCCTCGTGTCAAAACCTCAAATTGTGAACGTCGACACATCTTTTGTGCTAATAAAGAATAATAAAGGTACAAAAATAATACTTGCGTTAATATACAGACCTCCAGCTCAATCAGTGCAAACTGACCGAGAAATTTACGAACAAATTGCAGATGTAAGTAACTCACAAGATACCGTAATTTTTGGCGACTTTAATTTACCTGTGACCAAGTGGGGCGATACTCTTACTTCACACTCCGGACATGACTTGTATACGAACTTGCAAGAGAGTTCGATTTATCAATTTGTTCGAATGCCGACCCGTGGTAATAACGTTCTTGACATTGTACTTGCAACAAAAGAAGAATTGATAGAGAATTTGAATGTTGGTGATGAATTCAGTAACAGCGACCATCGTACGATAACTTTCACTTTAAAGTTTACTAGTAACGAACCAAATAGTAGCATCGAAAAAGTCCCTAATTTCAAGAAAGCAAACTTCCATAAACTTAGAGCTATGTTTAAAGAAACTGACTGGAGCTTTTTAATTACAATAACGACATAAATACATCTTGGAAGTTATTCGAAACCACTTACCTAAAAGCAGTGCAAGACTGCATACCATCGAAAATACGGCGTCCAGGCCATAATAATAAGCCCAAATGGTGGAATAAAGATATTTCAAACTGCCTGCTTGCTAAAAAATTTGCTAATGATAGATTAAAATCCTCACAAAATGACGAAGAACGGGTGAAATTTGTAGAGCTACGACGCAAAGCCAAAAAGTTAATTAAGCAAAGTAAAAAGACCTTAGAGTTACATATTGCGAATCAAAGTAAAACAAACCCGAAATAATTCTATAGTTATATCAGAAAGAAAAAAGTAGTTACTTCAACTGTTGGACCGTTAGTCGATGAAAAAGGAGAATACACCAAAGACGAAGTACAAATGAGTAATGCCCTCAATACCTTCTTTGCATCAGTTTTTACAACAGAAGACCTCAGTGATATCCCTACACCATCGCCGATTCAGATTGATAATTCAGATGTTCTAAGCAATATCACCGTTACAGAGAGAGAAGTATTGAATTGTTTAGATAAACTCAAGGTAAATAAAACACCTGGACCTGATACAATCTCGCCTAGAGTTCTAAAGGAAGCAAAGAATGAGCTCTCCAAACCACTGACATTACTATTCAATAAATCCTTGCAGTCTGGAACTATGCCTGATCAGTGGAAGCTAGCCAACGTAACACCGATATTCAAAAAAGGCAGCAAATCCCTACCCAGTAACTATCGTCCAATTAGCTTAACCTCAGTTGTATGTAAAATGCTAGAAACGGTCATACGAGACAGACTCGTAAATCACTTAGAGGAAAATAACATACTTAAAGATACTCAACACGGCTTTCGTAAAAAACGTTCCTGTTTAACAAACCTCTTAGACTTCTTCCACGATATCCTCAACCTCTACGATGAGAGTAAAGCTGTAGATATTATATACCTTGATTTTCAAAAGGCCTTTGACAAAGTTCCCCACAAACGTTTACTGCTAAAACTAAAAGCGCATGGAATACAAGACGGTGTGTTGAAATGGATAGAAAATTGGCTCAGCAACAGAAAGCAAAGGGTAGTCATAAACGGTAAGGCATCTAAATGGACCAATGTAAGTAGCGGGGTACCCCAGGGATCGGTACTAGGACCAATTCTCTTTCTAATTTACATCAACGACATAGATGAGGGTCTCACCTGCACAATCTCAAAATTTGCTGACGATACAAAAATTGCAAATAGCGTACTCTCAAAAGAACAAGTTGACAATATGCAACACAATCTAGATAAATTGTCATGTTGGGCCCAAATTTGGCAAATGAGTTTCAATGCGGATAAATGTAAAGTACTACATGTCGGATACCTAAATGAGAAAGCAAAACTATTCGATGAATGGCACTCAGCTTAAGAATGTAAACAGAGAAACTGATCTGGGAGTAACAATATCGAGTAACCTAAAACCGAGTCAACAATGTTCAGAAGTTGTTAAGAAGGCAAACAAAATAATTGGCTTTATAGGCAGGTCATTTGAGCATAAATCCAAAGAAGTTATCCTAACCCTTTACAATTCCTTAGTCCGCCCTCTTCTGGAATACTGCGTTCAATCCTGGTGCCCTTACTACCAAAAAGATATAAACAAGCTAGAACGAGTTCAACGTAGAGTTACCAAAATAATACCTAGCCTAAAGAACAAACCATACGAAGAGCGTCTTAGAGAATTAAATCTATTTCCTTTAACCCAGCGCAGATTAAGAGGCGACTTAATTCAAGTGTTCAAAATCATCAAAGGCATCGACAATATGAACTGTAGTAAGTACTTCACTATCGACCAATCTAATTACACGCGGGGAAACGGTTGCAAAATTATTGGTAAATCTTTTAACTCGCACGAATCTAAGAATTTCTTCTTCAATCGAGTTGTCAACTTGTGGAATGGGCTTCCCCGAGACGTTATAGACTGCAGCACCGTTGATTCATTTAAATTCCGCCTAGACAAATATCTCGCATCAAACCCGCGACTGACTGCGTTTGTAAATGAATAACTTTATCCTCCCCTCAGTTACTAACCCATATGTCCTACTAACTTCCTAGTCCGCCACATTAGTGGCAGGGCAGTAGTTCCCTTTCCAATGTTCCCTTACCCACTCTAAACCACTGTTTGGACACTTGATCCTCAGTGTTTTGGAGGACAAGCAACCTAGAAGGGTCACTAGACCTGTTGTTGCTTGATTTCCTTTGTACTCCTTTGTACTTTGTACTCCTTTGTACTCCTTTGTATCCTAGTAAAGTCGTGCGGGTCCACAGGACTCGCACCAGCAAGCTTTACTTAAAGGATCGCAAAAAGCCTCCCCTCCAGTCTAGCCCCTGCTTACCTGACACAAGAACACACTAGCAAGCATGAAACCACCAAATATGAGACAACAAAAAAGCTTCCTAGGTCTCATTAACAATTACGTCTCTGCATGAGGCCCAAAATCCTATCTAATTATCTGAGAGCTCGTCGTTAATACAATAATAGATATAAGGTCTATCAAGGGGATGGGATAATTAAATAGATTAGTGAAGTAGTGGAAAGAAGGTATACAAAGTAAGAGAGAAAGTTTCTAAGTGGGGTTGAGAGGGATAGATATCAAGGGGGTCCAAAGGGTATGACAGTGAGGTGAGCTCTGAGTCTTGAATCTGTCTGGACCCCACCCTAGGCATACAAAATACATCCCAGGCTTGGCAACACTCAACACTGTTGCCTGGTCAAAATCCTCTACCCCGTGCGTGAGTCGAAACTAAGCCTAACGTTGCAATCAAATGCATATGGCAACGCTTCAGGCTCGTCCCAAGCTGGCAAGCGAAGCAATGTCCCAAGCCGGTCTCTCTCTCCTGCTCGTCTCCTCCCGCCCTCACTAGACTTATATCTTATATTATAATGAAATAATCAACTATCGAGAATAAAATATACTAAGATGCGTTGGTTAAGAATAAGGGCAGCTTCAAGCTGTGAAACAACATAAGAATTTCCCAGACATTAGTTACGTTGTCGTAGGATATATACTAAGGAAAAGCCTGCCGACCGGCTGCCACCAGCCGGTTTCTAAACGGCTGGGCAGCCGACGCGCGCGCATGCCCGCACATGGCTACTATGCAGAAGCGTCACACCTCCCCCCAAGATATAAGACCCTTGACTAAGTTCTTCATATCTAACAGAAATTTCTCATAGTACCACACACTGTTGCGACCCAAGGCACTAGATATAAATAAAATAAAGACTGTTGCGCTCCACCGAGCAAGTTCAACTAACTTAGCGACAATAAGCGAAAACATTCAACTTAGATACTGCTACAACATCTTATACAAAATTCTACACGTTATACAAAATAAAGAGTTTTTATAAGGTTTTTGCTTTTTTAATTTGTTTTTTTCGTCTGAACTACAGTGACAGCCTATTTTCCTCCACACTCAACCCTCAATCCTGTGGCAGTCTAACCAACATCATCCACCCTTGATAGACAATCTGCTATCACGTTATCAGAACCGGCAATATGGCGTATGTCCAGATTATACTCCTGAAGCATGAGTGACCACCTGGTCAGCCTCATATTCCGGTTATGAAACTGATTCAAGAATTTCAGAGGGTGATGATTGGTATAAACCACTACGACTGGTCCGAAAGCAGGAACATATACATCAAAGTGCCTGAGCGCCAGCATTATCGCCAGGAGTTCTTTTTCAATTACAGAGTAATTCCTTTGTGCACTATTGAATTTTTTACTGTAAAAACTCACTGGATGTTCGATACCTTCATTATCTGTCTGTAACAAGACAGCCCCAGCCCCTACGCCACTGGCATCAGTCGCCAGCTGAAAAGGTCTGCTGAAGTCCGGGTCCCTGAGTATGGGGTTGGTACATAACAGGTGTTTAACCAAGGAAAACGCCTCTGCACACTCAGGAGACCACCGGAACTTCTTGTCCTTAGATAATAAGTCAGTTAAAGGTGCAAGTACAGTCGAATAGCCTTTGACGAAGCGACGATAATAGCCTATCATACCTAGAAACCGCATGATTTGTTTGTTAGTCGTAGGCTGGGGAAACTGATCGATGGCTTTGATCTTTGTATGTGGAGGGCACACCTGACTCATCCCCACCTCGAACCCCAGGTACAAAACTGTGGCTTTGACAAAATCGCACTTACCCAGGTTTACCACCAAACCTGCTTCATTCAGTTTATTAAAAAGCTGTCCGATGTGAGCACAGTGACTGTTAAAATCATCGTCGTATATTATGACATCATCTAGGTACACCGTACAGTTGGGAATGTCAGCTACAATGTCGTTCATTAATTTCTGAAACGTTGCAGGGGCATTTTTCAGCCCGTATGGCATAACATGGCAACGATATGTGGCACCGTCTACCACAAACCCACACACCTCTCGCGCTCGCTCAGACAAGGGCACTTGCCAATAACCCTTAACAAGGTCTATCTTAGTGAGGAACTTGGCTTTTCCTATCTTATCCACACTGTCGTCCACGCGAGGGAGAGGGTAGGCATTTGTGGGGGTTAAACCATTCAACCTGCTGAAATCTATACAAAACCGCACCTTGCCATCTGGTTTGGGCTGCAGTGTGACTGGGGAAGTCCACCTTACTGCACCCTCAGATATCAGCCCACGTTACAGCATATAATCCAGCTCTTCCCTAAGTGCTGGTAATTTAATAGGGGGAACACGGTATGGCACTGATTTAAAGGGCGGGTGGTCCCCAACATCGACATCGTGCACCGCTTGAGTAGTGAGGCCAGGATGCTCCGCGAAAACAGCTGGGTTTGAATCAAACAAGTGCTGCACAGCTACACGCTGTTGCTCAGGCAGGTGCAATATCAACTCGTGAGCCACTTGTCTAGAATTCCCCGCCCACTGATCTGCGGAAACATGACAATCCCAATTATCCTCCCCCGCAGCTTGACTGTCCCTTCCTCCTTCTCCACCACGATTGCTGCAGATCAACACCGGGACAGTGAGAGGCTCAGAGGGGCGCCTCACATACTCTTTCATCAGATTTACATGGCAAAGTTGGTTCTTTTTCTTACGATCAGGAGTAGCTACTAAATAGTCGAGATCAGAAACCTTCCTTACAACCCGATACAGACCGGAATACTTGGCAGACAAGGGGTGTCCCACCAGAGGCAGTAGTATCAGTACCTCCTGATCTACTTCAAACTCCCTCAGCTTCACCTTCTGGTCGTATCTGTCCTTCATCTGAGCTTGTGAACTCTTAAGGTTCCGACCTGCTACCTCCAAGTTCTTTAGCATTCTCTCACGGCTTTCAACTACATACTTTAGAAGCGAGCATGGCTTTGTGACTCCCTCCCAGATCTCCTTGACTATGTGGAGGGGCCCCCTGACCCTGTGTCCAAAAACCAACTCGTTCGGGCTAAATCCCCAGGTACTTCTCTCGCAGCAAATAAAACGTATGGGAGACCTAGATCCCAGTCCTTCCCATTTTCCATGCAATAACACCGCAACATACTCTTGAGAGTCGAGTGCCACCTTTCCAAAACTCCCTGACTCTCGGGATGGTAGGCAGATGACACCACAGACACTATCCCATGTTGCTGCATGGTCTGCTTAAACAGAGCAGAAGTAAAATTGGATCCCTGATCAGACTGGATCTCCTGAGGGTAGCCATAACGAGAGAAATAGACAAGTAGGTTTTTGACAACAGTCTTAGCCATCCCGTTGCGCATGGGGTAAGCATCTGGATACAGTGTTGCTACATCCATTACAGTTAGTAAACATTTATTGCCGGCACTAGTGGGGGGCAATGGGCCAACCATATCGATAACTACTTTGCAGAAGGGCGGCCCAATGACAGGGATAGGTTGTAACGGGGCTCTCGGGATGACCTGATTGGGCTTCCCAACAACTTCACAAGTGTGACACTGTGACACCTATGACACGACACTCGCCTTTAACCCAGGCCACCAGAAAAGCTTGCTCAGAGCTGCCTCCGTCTTACGTGCCCCCAGGTGCCCTGCCAAAGGCACATCATGAGCTAATCTCAATAAGCTCTCACGGCACACCCTCGGTACTACTAACTGGTCCACTAATCCTGACCCGCCATCCCACTTTTTCTTGGGATCCTGATGTCTCCGATACAAGATCCCCTCGGACAAGAAAAAATCACCAGGCTGCGCATCCCCATCGCTCTCCAGTTCGATAGCACCATTACCACACGCCCTGACTTCAGGATCTTCCAGCTGCAAGGAACATATATCAGCAGGTGCGAGATTATCCAAGTTCATCTTAAATAATTTATTTCCACCTCCAATGTCCCGCTGAGCCATCCTTTCCTCACGCTGCGCATAACGATGCTGTCGCAGAGTCTCTTCCTGCCCTGCACCTGCACTAGCGGTGACAGGCCCCGGGGCCTCTCCAGACTCTAACATAGGTGCCAATAATGAGTCACCAAGAAACACTGCCGGCTCAAAACTCTCCAATTGACCAACACTTCCCGTTTTCTTGTGACCTTTCCTCCGCGGTTTGATAGACTGAGGTGGTGGCTGCAAGGCTCCGGATGTCTGAGAACGCGTCACAACACACGCCATGGTTTGTACGCCACACTTCTCAACCCACTCCTGTTCCTCCCTACTAACGTCGGCCGCCTTCTCGGCAACGACCAAGGGTGAAACCTTAGAAGCAGGCACTGCAAAGTCGTTGCCGAGGAGGAGGTCGACGCCCCCAACAGGCAAGTTCTCTACAATTCCTACATCCAGCTCCTTCGCCACACCACCCTCCTCCAGCTCCATCCGCACCAGCGGGTAGGACTTCGTAGCATTGATCCCCTGAACTACCACCACCCGAGCAGCGTTAATCGGCCTACCAGTAAAGTTCTTTAACAAGGTCTGAGAAGCCCCCGTATCACGCAATAGCTTAACTCCTCGCCTTTCGCCAGCCCACCTCACAAAACCATGCCCTCTATGACCCCCAAAGACGTCGCGGACAGGGTTCGAGCCTTCCGTACTCTTGAACACAGGCTGTGTCTCACCCTCTGACGAACTACCCTTGGCAAACTCAGAAGATATAGGCGACACCCCTATGCTGCGGGCCAATGACACAACCTTGTTTGGTGGCTTGTTCGGACAAGCATTTGCAAAGTGACCCTCCTTGTGACATGCAAAGCACTCTTTACTCTTTGGTTTCCCTTGGAAGTGGGAGGTACCATTAGACTTCTTATACGGGACGGTATTTGGTTTATGTTCAGTTTTATTGTCAGTGCTAGATGGTTTTGTGTATTTATGTGTATCAAAATTCTTGGGAGGTGGAGGGGTACGATCCTTTGCACCCGACTCACTCCTAGCTGCTGCTTCGCACCCTCGAATTAATGACAGTCGGCGGTCAGCCATTTCTGCTGCCTCCTGGAGAGTTCTAGGATTTTTTCCTTTATATTTAATGATAAGTCCCCGCCTGTGCACTTAAAGAACTGCTCCAAGAGAACCAGCTCACTCAACTCCTCAAAAGTAGCTGCCCTCTCAGAACGCAGCCAATGTCGTAGTGCATCAGACAAGTCCCGGGCGTGTTCTAGGAAGGTACTATCCTTGTCCTTAGTAACACCCCGAAACTTCAAGCGGTAAGTTTCTGGTTGTAACTCATAGGCCCGTAGCACAGCCTTCTTTAGCTCATCATAAACTACACAGGACTCTAAAGGTAGTGCATCATACGCTTTTAGCCCCTTTCCTAGGAGTCTTGATGAAACTAATGCTGCCCACTTTTCCAGAGGCTACTGGTGTTCCGGACACTTCTCAAATCGCATAAAAAACTCAGCCACACCTAATTCATCGAACACAGGAACTAGTTTAAGCAGGTGCGACAATGATTGGTCCCGATGTCTGTTACCTCCCCCAATATTTCGCCCTGTTACTTCCACTCGAGAGATCTCCAGCTCCCTGTCAGCCCGATACCTAGTAGACTCTGCCTGCAGTTCAGCCTCTCGTATAGCTGTTCTCTCTGCAGCCTCAGCCTGCACACTAGCCTGTCTTTCGGTAGCCTCAACCTGAGCTCTAGCAACCTCAGCCTGCACACTAACCTGTCTTTCGGCGGCCTCAACCTTGGCCATCTCAAGCCGAAACAACAAATCTGGAGTCAACCCTTGAGGAGGGGAAGGTGCATTTAATGGAGAGGGTCCCTGTGATTGAATTCCACGCTGCCATTGACCATCAACTTGGGGGTATGTACTAAATTCAGGCACCCTGACGTTTGATATGGGGGTAGAGTGGAGGGGGGGGGGGGGGGGGGGAGATCGGGGCCCCCAGTCCCCTCTCCACCCAGGTCTCTCCCTTCTAAACCCAATATCAAAGTCCTCAGCTGATCTTTCCTCATGCCACTTAAACCCTGGTGACCCTGAAGACCTGCCACACACTTTAAGCCATACTTATTCAGCTTCAACACCCTGGCAGCGGTAAGGGGCACCTCTAAAAATCTTCTAGCACCCTCCTCGCTATCGACTAGCCACTCCACAGGTCTTTCTTCCTCCGAGCCCGTATCGTGACCTAACCCATCACTGTGTTCTGATGTATTAGACATGTTTGTGTACTGCAGTAATTATCACGGTTATAGAATGTGCCTTATCTCCTATGCAAATATGTATATACTAATGTTATTTAAAGTCTTTAATGTGTTATATTGGTTGCTCCAAAAAAAAAAAACTCTATGTCCACTGTATTCCTCTAATCATAAGGAATCTCAAAACAAATGACCACTATATTCCTCTGTTCAGTAAATCCTATGCAAGGTCGCCATTTGTTACGTCCAGGGATATATAAACACTGGGCTCTTTCTATTGGACTAGGTATGCGGCAACAAGCAACAACGGAAAATGCTAGATCCAACCCTTATCTATAAACCCAGGCAACAAACCACCCTAAACCGTCAAGAGTCCTGCCTGGACAACAAGGTATCCTATGACTCGGTTACAGGGTGCACGCACTATAGACTGCTGATAGTCAAGCAGGCTATATAAAAGATCACACAATTAAGTTGACTTAAAGCTTCAAGGAAAAGATAGATAACGGAATTAAATTGCAGAAACAATTTAATAACAAATTAGAAGAAAGTACATTTAACGTTACGTTAATTAATACAATTAATCACCCCTGCGTGAAAGAAGGTGAAAGCAAACAGTCCTCAAAACATCGTACAGGTAGACAAGATGCGGGTTTCTAAACTGCATGCAGCTACTGTAGGATCTGATGCTTAGCAAAGAAAGTACGTTACGGATTTAGAGAACTCTTAACTCATAAGCAGGAATAAATACTAGTGATAGGCCATACAGTGTATAATGGCATAGGTATAATTAAATAAAGGCAGCAACTCGCAACATAACCACATACAGGTGTGCTTCTCACTCTTAGTCAGGCAAGCCTGCTCGGACAGAGTCTCTAAGCCACACCCTGACTCACAATGCTCACAAAAACGGTAAACTGTGGCACAATAACAAGCATACAGAGATAATAAACCCCTAGCTGTTAATCTGCCAGGTGGAAGAGGTCTAGCCGGAAGGATATAGGCTTTGGATACCCGGGCTGAGCCACCTGCTCTAGCCTAGGGACGTTCCCAAGTCTGTGCGCCAAATTACTCTAATTGAAAGGGTGCTCTCTTGAGAGACTCAGATCACAAGTATCTGACTCTCTCCTGGCGACCCTAAAACAAAAGCAAGACGTGCTAGTGCAGTGCTGAGTGGACTAGGCAAGGGCCCTCACACAACACAACACTAGACACACAGGGACACAGACAAGAAAATGCCCCCAGACTCCCACGGGTATCCTAGTAAAGTCGTGCGGGTCCACAGGACTCGCACCAGCAGACTTTACTTAAAGGATCGCAAAAAGTCTCCCCTCCGGTCTAGCCCCTGCTTACCTGACACAAGAACACACTAGCAAGCATGAAACCACCAAATATGAGACAACAAAAAAGCTTCCTAGGTCTCATTAACAATTACGTCTCTGCATAAGGCCCAAAATCCTATCTAATTATCTGAGAGCTCGTCGTTAATACAATAATAGATATAAGGTCTATCATGGGGATGGGATAATTAAATAGATTGGTGAAGTAGTGGAAAGAAGGTATACAAAGTAAGAGAGAAAGTTTCTAAGTGGGGTTGAGAGGGATAGATATCAAGGGGGTCCGAAGGGTACGACAGTGAGGTGAGCTCTGAGTCTTGAATCTGTCTGGACCCCACCCTAGGCATACAAAATACATCCCAGGCTTGGCAACACTCAACACTGTTGCCTGGTCAAAATCCTCTACCCCGTGCGTGAGTCGAAACTAAGCCTAACGTTGGAATCAAATGCATATGGCAACGCTTCAGGCTCGTCCCAAGCTGGCAAGCGAAGCAACGTCCCAAGCCGGTCTCTCTCTCCCGCTCGTCTCCTCCCGCCCTCACTAGACTTACATCTTATATATTATAATGAAATAATCAACTATCGAGAATAAAATATACTAAGATGCGTTGGTTAAGAATAAGGGCAGCTTCAAGCTGTGAAACAACATAAGAATATCTCAGTCATTAGTTACGTTGTCGTAGGATATATACTAAGGAAAAGCCTGCCGACCGGCTGCCACCAGCCGGTTTCTAAACGGCTGGACAGCCGACGCGCGCGCATGCCCGCACGTGGCTACTATGCAGAAGCGTCACAATCGGTGTTACGTTGGCTATCTTCCACTGATCAGGCATAGTTCCAGACTGCAAGGATTTATTGAATAGTAATGTCAGTGGTTTGGAGAACTCATCCTTAGCTTCCTTTAGAACTCTAGGCGAGATTGTATCAGGTCCAGGCGTTTTATTTACCTTGAGTTTATCTAAACAATTCAATACTTCTCTCTCTGTAACGGTGATATTGCTTAGAACATCTGAATTATCAATCTGAATCGGCGATGGTGTAGGGATATCACTGAGGTCTTCTGTTGTAAAAACTGATGCAAAGAAGTTATTGAGGGCATTACTCATTTGTACTTCGTCTTTGGTGTATTCTCCATTTTCATCGACTATCGTTCCAACAGTTGAAGTAACTACTTTTTTCTTTCTGATATAACTATAGAATTCTTTCGGGTTTGTTTTACTTTGATTCGCAATATGTATGGTAACTCTAGGGTCTTTTTACTTTGCTTAATTAACTTTTTGGCTTTGCGTCGTAGCTCTACAAATTTCATCCGTTCTTCGTCATTTTGTGAGGATTTTAATCTATCATTAGCAAATTTTTTAGCAAGCAGGCAGTTTGAAATATCTTTATTCCACCATTTGGGCTTATTATTATGGCCTGGACGCCGTATTTTCGATGGTATGCAGTCTTGCACTGCTTTTAGGTAAATGGTTTCGAATAACTTCCAAGATGTATTTATGTCGTTATTGTTAATTAAAAAGCTCCAGTCAGTTTCTTTAAACATAGCTCTAAGTTTATGAAAGTTTGCTTTCTTGAAATTAGGGACTTTTTCGATGCTACTATTTGGTTCGTTACAAGTAAAGTTTAAAGTGAAAGTTATCGTACGATGGTCGCTGTTACTGAATTCATCACCATCATTCAAATTCTCTATTAATTCTTCTTTTGTTGCAAGTACAATGTCAAGAACTTTATTACCACAGGTCGGTGTTCGAACAAATTGATAAAGCGAACTCTCTTGCAAGTTCGTATACAATTCATGTCCGGAGTGTGAAGTAAGAGTATCGCCCCACTTGGTCACAGGTAAATTAAAGTCGCCAAAAATTACGGTATCTTGTGAGTTACTTACATCTGCAATTTGTTCATAAATTTCTTGGTCAGTTTGCACTGATTGAGCTGGAGGTCTGTATATTAACGCAAGTATTATTTTTGTACCTTTATTATTCTTTATTAGCACAAAAGATGTGTCGACATTCACAATTTGAGGTTTTGACAAGAGGGTAGGGTTAAGACTTTCTTTGATAACTATAAAGTAAAACGCCACCTCCATTTCGATTTATTCAGCTTTTCTCAAACATTACATAACCGGGAAGTGAATACTCTGCTAAAAAGTCTCTATCTTCTGTATTGAGCCAAGATTCTGTTATGCCAATCACATCATAATTTTCTGTAAACACTAGCTCCTCTAAATCTGAAAATTTATTGCGTATGCTACGAGCGTTTGCATAGAAAACCTTTAAATTTGTTATTTTAGAACTCACGGAACGCTCTTTAATAATATTGTTGGTTCTTGTCGGATCTACATGTATATTCATGGCTGTCCTCGGACCTCGCTGTCTTCGGTCCTTATCGCTGGTGGTCCTCGGTTGCCTCTATTTTTTGCTTGGCGTTGGATGATTTATGTCACTGCTGCTTCTTCTCGGATGGCGTTTTTTGATCCATGGCTGCGGACTGCTTCGTGTAGGAGACGACCCATGCGTGCTGAACCCACAGGGTTTAGATGAGTGCCATCCTTGCGGAACAGAGTAGGCTGGTTATAGAAATTATCCCAGAGGTTCATGAATTCAACTTCTTCCTTCAGACACAAATATTTTAGTCGGCTATTTGTGCTGAAGGCCTTGTCGTAGAATTTGTCAGGTGCGTCGATCTTGGGGAGAATGCCTGAGATGATGATATTCCTTGACTTGTTTTTGTAGTGCTGGATCATCTTGCGATATTTCTCCATCAACTCTTCGGATCTGGTGCGCATGATGTCATTTGAACCAGCATGGATGACAAAAAGGGTATTTTCGTTTGCATCATTTGTGGTATCTTCGAAGGCTTCCACAATGTCGTCCAGTCCAGCTCCTGGGATGCAAAATCTTTTTCGTCGATTTGGGACTCGGTCGCAGAACTCTTCGACCTGTCCTCGTAGGATGGAATCCCCAATGAGACTGGTCTCTTCTGGTTCGTCTTCCATCTCTACCAAGATCTCAAATCTGTTTGACATTGTGACTGGTAGATGAGACCTTTTCTGCGTTGGTCGTGCACCGTTCCTCACTGGTGTAAATCCGGAAATCTGTGGTGGCGAGACTCTGCGTACAGGTCGGGGAGAGGAGTGGTTAGAACGGGGGAGAGGGGTTGGTACTGTTTGTGCTAGCAGGCTTCTTGCACGAGGAGTGGGGGAGAGACTAAGGTGAACAGGGCGGCTGTCCTGGTTTGATGTCGGCTCAGGTTCATCAGAAGCATCTGTTGCAGTGGCTACTGCAGGTGTTGGATTGTTGGCAGATGACGTTGGGGCGGTGGTGGATGATGGAGTTTCAACAATTGGAGTTAGTGATACTCCAACGTTGAGTGTTACAAATTCTTGGAGTGATTCCAGCTTCCTGGTGAGGGCGTTGATCTTGTTGTGGGCTTCATCCAATTTTGCTGTCAAATCCTCTCGTTGCTGGCAGAGTTGGCAGACTTGTGGATCGGCAGGAGCAAACATGGAAGCACCAAACCTACCGGCGCAGTTGGTACAGGCACAAGGCATGGTGACGATCACTTTCTTCAGATCACTTCACTCACTTAAAAACACTTAACTCACTTTAAAAACACTAAACTCACTTTAAAAAACACTTATCTCACTTTAAAAACACTTAACTCACTTCAGGTCACTTCACTTACATAAATAGGCCTAACCGAAAACAAACATTTTGAAATACGCACAAATAGGTTATCAGCGGTGATAGCCTAACCGAAAATTAAAACAAAACAAAATTAAATTTAAATACGCAGTGATAATCGAACCGAAAACAATTTTATTTTTATTTAAACAGAAATAGGCCACCAGGGGTGATAGCCTATCCTAACCGGAAAAAAAAAATAACCAAAAACAAAAATTATGAAATACCGGTACGCAGAAATAGGCCACCAGCGGTGATAGCCTAACTGAAAATTTAAAAATTTAAGTACGCAGAAATAGGCCACCAGGGATGATAGCCTAGACTAACCGAAAACAAAAATAACCGAAAACAATAATTATGAAATATCGGTACGCAGAAATAGGCCACCAGCGGTGATAGCCTAACTGAAAATTTAAAAATTAAAGTACGAAGAAATAGGCCACCAGGGATGATAGCCTAGACTAACCAAAAACAAAAATAACCTAACCTTAAACAAATATATATATAACAGAATATGTAACTAAATATACAATTCACCAAATAGAGATTATATAAAAATAAAGTGTGACTGCACACAAGGGGTTAATATACTGTGTCAACAGATGGACCTGGTGTCGCTGTAGCCTAGTAAAGCAGTAGCCTACTCTTTTTAGATAAAAAAGTGTATCAGTCAAAGGTTACTACAAGATCCTGCAAGCAACAACTAAAATTACAGATATATATACAGTAGCTACAGTAGGATACTAAATACAATATCTACAAGAGTTAATAATAAAAAACAGATTGGCTGGCTATAGGCTAGGCTAGGCTTGGGTTAGGTTAAAAGCTTGGCAGGTTGGGTTAGGCTAGGTTAGTTTGTACAAATACCACCCTTAGCTTAAAGTGAAATCAGTCTGAGGAGAAAAAGTCAAGAATATATCTAGGGGGAAAAGATAAATGAATGCACTTAGATTTGGTACAAAATTGGCTGGAATTTAATATGTATAATCCCCCCAAAAAGTGTGTTTACAAAATGGCGTCGGCGTTAGTCCCTGTACGCAGGTTAGTTAGTAAACAATATTGTTTATTAGCAAATTAATATACAAAGCTTTACTTACATACAAGGCAGTTAAATAGATACTTACTACAGTAGGTAATGGGTAAAATTAGGGGCTACGATTTGATATAAAATAGTAAGAGAGCGTTTGTTTACAAAACAAAACAAAACAATAGATGGCGCTAGTGGCGCCCTGTCCGAGCAGGAGTCTTGTGATAAACACAAAGTTTATCAGTCAATACACAGCGAAATATCGTGCAGTGTTACTTACTAAGCTACAGGATGGTTAAACGTGCT
This sequence comes from Paralithodes platypus, assembly GCA_032716605.1. Classification (NCBI taxonomy): domain Eukaryota; kingdom Metazoa; phylum Arthropoda; class Malacostraca; order Decapoda; family Lithodidae; genus Paralithodes; species Paralithodes platypus. The sequence goes on along the minus strand of CM064529.1, from coordinate 26,945,602 downwards.
CTTAACCACCTTTCATGCACAAGAATGAAGAGGATGAATAGTTAATACTCAAATTATGATCGATATCGTGAGAGCGTTGACAGAGCGTCTGCAGCGTCTGGCGAAAGAGGACTGAAGAGAGAGAGAAGGGGAAAGAGAGAGAGAGAGAGAGATAGCGGGGAGAGAGAGGGGAGAGGGGGGGGGGGGGGATGGAGTACATCGGTATATACAGTATATATATATATTTTTTTTTTTTTTTTTTTCTTTTTTTTTTTTCTATGTGATTGAGGGAGGCAAAAGGCATTACTGCCTATAGCGAGTGCCTCCCCCATAGTTGAAAGAGTGACAGGGCCAAAATCAAGGGACGTTCGAGCCAAAATGCCTGGACACACAGAGTTTGAAGCAATTTAAGTCATAGGAAGAGGGAAAGACTGATTCTGGGAGAGAGTTCCAGAGCTCAGCTGTTGAGTAGAAGAAAGTTTGAGAGTAACGTTTCACTCTTGGGTTGGAGAGTTGCACAGAGTAGGGGTGGGATTGAGTTGCAAGACGGGTACCACGTGCCCTACGTAAAGGGCATATATATATATATATATGCAGCAGCAGTATATTGCATATGCATGATATTTATAAGACTTCCTTTCAGCCTGCATAGGATAGTTAAATGCGGCAGGATGACACCTTGTGATACCTTGTGATGAGTTCGCCACACTTCTAGTGGCACCGAGGAGCGCGCCGCCCCTCGTTCTGGGTGGTGATTTGGTGCAGCAGACTGTTTGAAGCATCAGCTCGCTCCCTTGCGAAGATGGGCTCGTCTGGCACTTTTTGTAGTTCGACATCGAGGGCTCTCTTGAAGTTGTCTTAACGAGACGTCCCTCATGTGTCATACTCGCCGTGGGAGTTTGTTGAAGAGACGTGGGCCTCTGTGTGATATCCAGCCCTCTCGCAGAGAGCCCATAGCACCTCTGTTATTCATCCGGGGGATATCGCATTCCCAGCCTCTCCTATCACTGAATTTCATGACTATCGGAGTATGTAGGTTTGGTTCTAAACCCTCTGCGATTTTCCATGTGTATATTATTAGGTAACGTTCTCTTTTACGTTCCAGCGAGTACAGGTTCAGTGCTCTTAAACGCTCCCAATAGTGTAGCTGTATTACCGAACTTATATGGGAAGTGAAATTTCTTTGTACACTCTCTAAGTAATTTATTTCACATGCTTTGTATGGGGATGTTAATACGCTACAGTATTCAAGCCGCGGTAGCACCAGAGATTTGAAGAGCGTTATCATAGGTAATTTACCGCGTGTTTTAAATGTACGCAGAATCCAACCCGTTAGACGTTTCGCAGCCGCAACTTTGACCTGGTTATGTTCTTTGAAACCCATATTTTCAGACATTGACACCCCAAGGTCTTTCACACTGTCTTTCCATTCTATTATGTGGTTAGATTCTGTTAGGTAGTTTGTGTTCTCTTTAGCGCCATTATTATCTCCATACCTTATTAATTGGAATTTTTCTTCATTGAATTGCATGTTGTTTTCCCTGGTCCACTGGAACACTACATTTATGTCTTCCTGCAGCTGGCCTGTGTCCTCTTGTGTGTTTACTATCTTGCTTAGTTTTGTGTCATCCGCAAAAGACAACACCGTACTGTGTCTTGTGTTGGTATCTATGTCGCTAATTAGAATGAGGAACAGAAGGGGCGCTAGCACTGTTCCTTGGGGCACTGAGCTTTTGACATCCGAAGGCTCAGATGTGACTTGGTTTACTGCTACTGATTGTTTCCGGTTTACGAGGAAATTGAATATCCACCGTCCGATTTTCCCCGATATGCCTTTTGCTTTTAGTTTGTGGGCTATTATTCCATGGTCACATTTATCAAATGCTTTAGCAAAATCGGTGTAAATGGCATCAACGTTTTTCTTTTCTTCTAGTGCTTTAGGAATTTTGTCATAATGTTCCAAAAGTTGTGAGAGACATGATCTTCCCGCTCTGAAACCATGTTGACCGGTGTTGTGTACTTCATTTGCCTCCCTGAATGCTGAGATATTGCTTCGCAGTACTCGCTCGAAAACTTTAATGATGTGGGAGGTTAGAGCTACCGGGCGGTAGTTTTTTGGTAGTGCTTTACTCCCTCCTGTATGCAGTGGGCAATTATTGCGTTTTTCAAGCTATCTGGTATTTCACCAGTGTTTAGACTCCTTCTCCATATTATAGCCAGGGGTTTTGAGAGGTTTTCCTTACATTTCTTCATTAGGATCGAATTCCATGAGTCCAGGCCTGGTGCCGAGTGGGATTGGCATGTTGGAAATGGCCTCTTCTATGTCTTTTGGACCGAAATCAATATCCAGCATCAGGGGGGTTTCCATGAGGGAGGTTTCCATGAAAAATATATTTTGGTCTCTGATGGCTTTTGTTTCAACAGGTTCACTGAAGGCCATTTCATACTGCCGGCGTAAGAGTTCGCTCATTTCCTTTTTGTCCCCTGTGAATGAAGCATCCCCCTTGCTTAGTGGGCCGATGTTTGATGCTGATTTAGCCTTTTGTTTGGCATATGAAAAGAAGTACTTGGAATTTTCCTTTATACCTACAATAGCTTTCCTCTCCTCTTCCATATGTTGTAGTTCATTTAATATTCTTAGTCTTTGTTCAATTTCCACAATTTCTCTATCTATTTTGGTCTTTTGTCTATTCTGTAGATTTTGATGTGTGCGCCTTTGTGTGAGTAACTTTCTTTTTATGTACAGCTTCCTTCTTTCCCGATCTTGTTTGCTTCTTCGTCTTGTTTGTCTTGCAGGTATATGGTGGTTACAAATTTGGGTCATGGTTTCTGTTATTAGGACTAGACATTCTGCTGGTGTCAGGTTATTCATTAAATCTTCCCAGTCAATTTCCTCCATTTCTTGATTTACTTATTCCCACCTAATATTTTTGTTATTGAAGTTAAATTTACTGAAAGGGCCGGTTTTTGGTCTCGATTCTGAGGTTGTCTGTACACTTGCTAAGGTTGTTTTTATCTCAATTAGTTTATGATCTGAGTATGTTGTGTCTGATATGTTAATGCTGTGTACTAGAGAGTCATTGTTAGTGAAGACCAGGTCTAAGCTATTGTTTTCCTGTGTGGGTACGGCAATATGCTGGGTAAGACTAAAAAAATCACAAAGTTGAAAAAGCCCTCTCGTATTTGCTTCTCCGGTGTTTTTTGCCACTACCTGGTTTTCTAGATGTCTCCATTTAATGTTTGGTAGGTTAAAGTCTCCTAGCCACATAATATTTGGTGTTGGGTTCCCCAGGGTTTCCACTTCTGATTTATTTTGTTGAGCTGGGTTTTGAATTCTAGGGATGAGTCCGGAGGCCTGTATGTTACAATAACTGCTAAATTTATAGATTCTATTTTAACTCCCAGTATTTACACCACTTCATTACTGTTATTTAGGAATTCAGTACATATCAGTGAGTCGTGAATATACAAGGCTACACCTCCACATGTTCTATGCGTTCTGTCCGCCCTGTGTAGGTTATAACCAGGAATCCATACTTCACTATCCTCTTGATCTTTAATGTGAGTTTCTGTGCGAGCCGCAAATATAGCGTTTCCTTCTTCTAGCAGGCCCCTAATAAATGGTACTTTGTTTGTGGTTCTGTTTTTTAGGCCTTGTATATTTGCAAACAAGAGTGGGGAGAGATTGTTTGGAGTACTATGTGTTTCTAATAGTCTTCGGGAGATATTCGCCACTGTTGGGGGGCCAGGAGGTGCTCTATGTATTCTATGTGCTCTTCCATCTCCCTCGACCTCTTCATCTTCATCTGCCATTTCCTTCCTTGCTTTCTTCCTCTGTCTCGTCCTCGCGAAGCTGGAGAGTTTTGTTGGTTACCAGTACCATTTGTTGTGTTTCTTACATACCTCCATGTACCTCTAATATGAAAATCATGGCAGTTAGTATCATAGCTGGTCTTGTTTTTAAGTGACGACTTGCAGATGGATAGGTGGTGGTATCTGCATTTTTCACCAAATATGCAGTTTCCATCATTTATCAGTATGTTGCAAATTTGTGGGTGTGCAAATCTACATCTTCCTCCAATATCACCGTTTTGCCCAAAATAGCACCGTCTTTTCAGAAAATATCTGCATATTGGTGAAGGTGGCTGAGAACGGTTTTGTGGTGAGCTATACTGAGGGACTAGCTGGGTTTGAGAGGGGGAGGCCTGGTAGTTGGGGGATATAGTGGTGTGGTTAGGGGATGGTGTGGTGTTATGATATGGTGTAGAGGGGGGCTGGGTGTCTTGGTCTGCCGGGAGTAAGTGGGCAGATGACATAGGTGTGGAGGCGGTGTGGACGGGTCAAGTGGGGGGCTGTGTTTGGAGGAGCCTGTTAAATGGGCCTGTTGCTTCATATTTGCTTCCTGGGAAGTTATTGGGTCAATGAGAGTAGGGTGATCAGTGACAATAGGAAGCTGTGAAGTGGGAGGGTTTGTGGATTAGTGTAATTGGTATTGTGCATGTGGTGATAGTTGAGGTGCAGTAGGCGGTGTGTGTTGGCCTTGGAGAGGCGATGCGGGTAGTGTCGGAGGGTGTGTGGGGTGTGCCACGGTCATGGGCTGAGCATCAAGGGTGGGGCTGTCCCTGTCACCCCTCAGTATTTTCCATCCTCTATGGTACATTACTGCATCATTCGTGTATTCATTCCTATCTTGCCCATATGTATTTTCTACTGTCTGAATAATTCGCATTGTGACTTCAAAACAATTGTCACAGAAATGTAGGTTTTTCCCTACATCCTTGAAGGCTGTATTAATTGGTGATAGGCCTACACACGCCCAATGAAACGTTATTTTGCATATCTGGCATATCGTACCCTTATTCACGTGTATATCATGCCTACATGTTGTGCAAATGTTTCTGGACGCCATTTCTATTGTGGTCATCTTTGTTTTCTTCCGACTTTATTATTGGACACTAAACGTGGGGGAAGGGAGGGGGAGGGGGCGGCACTGCCTACTCTCATCTGTAACACTGTGTAACACTGTGTGGGGAGGCACTAACAAGTCAGCGCTTAGTCCGATAGATAACGTTAAAAGATGGGCCGTACCAACTATGGCGGGATTGAGAAGGCGAGACCATACTAATGAATCTTTCCAAAACATGAAAATACTTAAATATTATGAAATCAATACAGTACAAAGTGCCACGTTTGTATATAAATGCTTGAATAACTTGATTGATAATGATGACTTTTTTAAACTTAATATTAATATCGGGTGGATGGGACTCGTTAGCCTTGATCGGCAACTCATCTAGGGGAGACAACCTTATACAAATCCGGATGGATGGGACTCGTCAGCCTTGGTTGGCAACCTGTCTAGGGGAGTAAACCTGATACAAATCCGTACTGTTTACCTAAGGGTAAGGCAGGTTAGTGGATGGATTAGCCGAACACCACTGTAGAAAAATAGTGCTAACAAGATACACAGAGGGCCTCGGAGTTGGACGGATCCTAAATTGAGTGGTCAATCCTGTAAGTCCTTCACTAAACTGGCTCGGGTTGTCCCTCTCACAGGGAATAGGTCTGCTTGGGGGCATTCTGTGTATGGCCACCCTCGTAAGGGGAGTAAGGCGTCCGGCAATAGATAGATAGAGATAGAATATTAATGACAGATATTCTCTAAGATATCAGAATAATCTCCACTTACCCCTAATGGTCTCGACACAGTCCCAAAGTAACATTCGGTACAATGGTGTCAAAATATATAACAGTTTGCCCGATGAAATTAAAACAAAAAACAGTATTGAGAACTTTAACCCATTGGCTGCGACTATGTTTGGGCTATTTAGGGCATATTCAGGCACTTCTGAATGATAAATCAAGCATCTGCATTAGATAAACTGTATTCTGCCGAAAACTAGGCGAAAATAGCTTCAAAATGAGACAAGAACGGGCCCCGTACGTGGTCTGGTTCACCCGCAGCGGTGCCAGTAAAACGCGGGAAACCCGCTATTTGGTAGCACTCGCTCGCTTGGCTACACTGTTGAGAGAGACAGAGAGAGGCCCGCGCGAGACACAGCCTAGCTCAGTGAGCCGCTCGGTGCTTTGAGGAACGGAGGTGGGCCCCTCACGCTCCCGCCCACTGACACTCAATTTTTACGTTTTTTACAGGCTTTTAAAGCTTGGAAATTGCCGAAACTTGCCAAAACATTCCAAAACGTCACCCGCAGCCAAGGGGTTAAATCCAGTTTAAACAAATATTTACTTTCGTTTTATTCCATAACATGAACATTTGAAGGAATTGTAGAGTATACTTCCTTGCATTGTTGTATCTATATTCAATATACAAAATATGTGATTAATGCTGCTGTATGTGTTCAATGGCCATGTAGTGGTGTATCATGGCTATGTCATGGTACAGATAATTTATAATCTTGTAAAACAAATTATATAAACATTGTACAATGGATATGAAGGTTCTTTAACCCTTAATTAGCGGCTCACCACATAAGTCGAGTTAAATAAAGCTGGACTATGTGGCGGCGCTCGACATAGGTCGAGTGGCAATTTCAGCACGTAATGTTGCTGAGAGAGAGAGACAAGTGGTGGCAGGAGAGTAGCGAGCGTATGACTGCTCCAGACCACCGCGGCGAACATACTGACACGAATCCCAGCTCCCTCCTCCCTCTCTCACTCGCCATATAAGGAATTGTATCGGGAAAGTGGCTAATTACATGCTTTTTGCACTCGCGTTGCACGGTTATTGCAAGAAAACTAGCCATCATAAAAGGATCGTTATGGTGTCATTCAAAAGCTCTGTTTATGCCCTTTCAGGGATAGGTACTTGTTTTACGTTCTGGGTCTTATTTAGGCATGAAAATGATCACGTAAACAGCCCTATTTTGGCTAAAAACACCCCGCTGGGCGGTACATATAAATAAACCGCATAGGCCGCTCGTAAGGTGTTAAGATGAACATTTTCATCAAAGAACCTGGTCTTAATATATATATAAATTGTAATTATGTAAAAACTGTAATCTTTGCAGACCAAATAAACAAAAATCAGTTTCAGTTTCAGTTTCACTGTATTATAGTCTGGGATCCGAGACCTGGAAATTTGATTTTGAAGTGACACCCCTGCTATAAAATTTTTGACCCCTAGATCATGTCTGAGGGGGTGTTAGCCACCAGAAAAGTGACTTTAGTAAGGTAGTTTGGATTGCGCGAGTTCTGTAGGGACATTTTTTAACATAGGGCGTCAACTGTAAAAAACAAGAAATTTAGGGGTAGGGGAAATTCAATTGACCATATAATACAGGGGTGAGTGCAACAAATTACCACTCATTCTTTTTGTTATAAAGTTGGCTTTTATATGAAACATGATTCAACGTGATTGGACCATCCATGAGGTCAGCAGGGGTCAAAAGGTCACGGAAAGTGGGTTAAGCTGAACATTTCGCTCCTTTATTAAATAATTCACATTTTTCCTACTTCAAGCTCAATATATCCAAACTTTTAAACACAAAATATGTTGTTTGTACCCCTCTGATGTTTTTGGGAAAGAAATGCCCCGACTGAACTTAACTTACTGGTATGTATGTCACTTTAGATTTGGATAAATCTAAAAAAATCACCAAAATCGGACATTCACACTACCTATTTGCACGGTACTCCTAAACATGTTTTAAAACGACAAGTCATACCACATACTGTCTGGAAAAGTGTCATTAGCTCTATTTACTCATCATCATCACTGTCATCAGTCAGAAGCCGTCCACAATTTGTCTATGTCGCCATTGCAGGCACATGCAATGATGCATGGTACTCTAGCTTTCGCACAAGGGCAATTCCTCAGGCAGTTCGGTTTCTTCTTGCATTTGCAGTACTTCAACTTCGCAGCAGAAGGCTTTGATGGCTTGCTCATCATGACAGGAATTAACCTGGCACCATCCACACTCCTGCCATACTCTTCAGGTGGAAGAAGCACTGGGAAGTGGCTGCCTGCTAAGATATCCTACAATGTCCTGTGCCAAATTCAGTACCTTCTCTTCATCATCTTTGGTAAGCTGGACTTTGCCATCTTCACCGAGACACTCATCTCCCTCTGTTAGTAACCACGCCAAGTGATTACACAAGTCGACCGGTACTTGACTAGAGGCACCTTCATATGATATTTCAATTTCATCACTGACCGGGGTTGCACACCCTACCTTTCCGAATGTTTTCACTTCAGCCCTCAAGTGTTTTGCCACGTGGTATGAACTGTTTGACACGTTTGGGAGCAGTACCTCCTCTTCCTCGTCATCTGGAAGAAGCTCACACTCATCTAATTCAGTCTGCAGAGAGACTACTTCATCACAGAGCTCTTTGACGGTCAAAGAAGATGCACATATTAAAGTGTCTCTACCCTTCAATGTGATGACCTGAATGTCAGACTCAAAGTGCTTCAACAATCACTTTTTCAACCTATCAGTTCTGTAGGGTTTCTTACTGACTACACCCTGTTGTGAGAGAAGTTCCGTAAATCTATTGGTCAGCTGGCGCTATTGGAATCGCGTTCCCTTTCACACAGGAAACACACTGCCTTAAAGTCCATTAAACTCCTCCTGCCCTTCCGTTCACCTGATTTTTCTCCTTGCTCGACTTTAAACCATTTGGCGGATACTAGATTGTCCAAAGTCCATTTGAGGGTGTTACTACTGCGGCAATTTTTATGACACATTGGTCCTTTTGAAAGGAATTGGTCCTGATTCTGCAGATTGTCCCACACTCTGCTGTAAACGTCATCCTTCCTTATTTCCACCACGTTCTTGAATATTGTGAACCCTCTCTTCATCAGGTTATACAGAGGTCCCTGATCATCTGTTGTAGTTTGGCAGACGATACATTTTGAATAGTCACTTTCACTAGTAGAGAGTTGGCGTTTGTTTCCTTTGCCTGCTATCACAGCCACCGGTTCCATCTTTATACGCCAGGGGTCAGCACCTGTAGGAAATAAAAAGCCACTTTAAGACTTAATACAATCCACAAATGGAATAAAATTAATAATGTAGCTACCCTTAATATTTGTACAGTCCCAGAGAAAACGCAACCACCCTCCCTAGCACCACACAAAAGATGAAAACCATCAACCACTACAGTAAACCTGTGGTAAACTATCAATGGAAGTTAAATATCTATAAGCTATAATCCAAACAAAATCTATCTAAATTAAAATTACTCCATATCTAAATTGAATTCAATCTGAAACAAGCTAAATTATATCCAAAGGTCTCACATAATAAATTATATATAGGGTAAGGTTTGAAGGGTTAATATTAGCCAGGACAATGGGGAAACAAGTCATCGGCCCTGAGGCTCGAGTCAAGTGAAAGAAAGAACAAATGATTATAAGGGAATGGACATGAATACTATGCTTATCTGCCAGTCAGTCATGGCGTCGATGAGAGCGTCATGATGGTGTAGCTGTATGTATTGCTGTCAGTGTATTGTGATTAGAGGCACAAAAGCTCGATCAACTGAAGGCGGAAATTAGATGTTAACTGGTCGGTGTTCGTGAAGGCTCTGCTCTGTCTTCCTCAGAGTCACACCTTGCTGCCTTGGCAAACGCCCAGCGCCCAAATTATCGTACCGTATCTATGTTGCTCAGTACGATAAATTAAATCAATATATACGATAAATTCATATATACTACATAAGACCATGTCAATATTGCTTAATAGCATTTTAGGCCTTTTATAATCTTAACTTACTTACAATCTTATAATATACGATCTACTCGTCCTACGCCATGCAGCGGGAACGACCGTGACGTCACAGAGACGTAAGGGATCACAAAAGTCATACCCTATCGTATTTATACGATACACTCCCCCCACAAAGAAATACCTGAACCCCACCTTAAACATAAAGTTGCCCAGAGGCTATCTTCTGTTGCCACATGTCGACGGCGCCAGCAGCAGCGCATCTGGGATGCGTCCCGGTCCGAGATCGATCACCATCAGTAAGAGGTGAGTCGTTTCTTTGAGAATCCTCGGACCCAGCAATAACAGGTGGAGTCTCCGATTGTAAAGTGGAATCGAGCTCCAAAGCATACAAACGTGCGATAGGACGAACAGTAGTTCCAGTGGCCGTCCTCAATAGTGCCACACGCTCTACAGGGTCTTCCCCCTTGTATATCTCCAACACGCGGCCCAATTTCCAATATAAACGAGGACTATCTTCTTTAATTAAAACTACTTCACCATCAGTAGGTGCCGTCGGTCTACCAGAGGGTGGAACACTCCTTTCCCTCAATGCTAGCAGATATTCATTAATCCACTGTTTTCTAAAATCTTCGATTACCCTCGATATATACTGGTATCTCTTAGACACCGCTGCCTCAAAGTACAACAAGGGATCCTCTAACTCTACTATGGATTGGAGATCAGATGGAAACGCAGTCAATGGTTTACCATATAGCAAGTGAGCTGGCGTTAATGGTAGTGGTTCTTGCAGGTCGGTGTACACATATGTGAGTGGACGATCATTCACGACTGCCTCTATCTCTGTGAGGACTGTAGTCAACTCACTCTTCTTTAATAGAGCACGTCCTACTACCGCTCTGAGTCCTGACTTTACTATGCCGACACACCGTTCCCACATTCCACCAAACCAAGGTGCCTTACCTGTGATGAACCTCCATCCACGCTTTCTCTCTCCCATAAAAGTGATGATTGTAGGATCACTGCTCATATCCTTCAGATATTTTGATGCCTGGACATAAGTGGGAGCATTGTCGCTAAGAATGAGTTAAGGGAATGAACGACGGGCACAAAACCGTCTAAACGCCAGCATAAATTCTTCGCTAGACATATTATCACATAGTTCTAGGTGTACCGCTCGAGACGTTGCACAGGTAAACAATAATATATAAACCTCATGCTCTCTCGTCTTCAATGCACCCGTGTAATCTAACCCTACAGCTTGGAATGGTTCTATGTGCTTTACACAGCATTCAGGTAGAGGTGGAGCTGGTCCAGTTGCATATGGTTTACCCTTTATTTTACACACTTTCTTACTAAGCGTCGAGCTACTTGTCGAACTCTGGGTATCCACCATGTGAGACGCAAATTTGATATAATATGACATACCCCGTAGTGTTTTACTTCCCTATGTGCACGTATGATCAATAGATCAGTAACGTGATGTCTTGTTGGCATAAGTATAGGACAGTTTGTGCCGTCCGTTACACCCGACCACTTCAGGCGACGCTCACACCTGATGAGGTCATTATCTAGGTGCAACCTCAATTGACGCACTAAATTAGGCATTAATGTCTTGTTCGAGCTTTGCAAAGATTCTAATTCATTGGAAAAGGTTTCTGCTTGAACCCACTTGATCAAAGTTACTTCAGCTGCTTTATATTCACGAGCATCAATGTTGTGACCCCTGTTGCAGAGTTGGCCCATTACTTTAAGCTTGATAATGGATATATATCTCAACACCCAAGCTACAACTCTGACTAATTTATTATAGTCACCGAATCTTGCCCACTCCATTACTGGACCCGGTGGCTCATTTGGTTGGGCTGCAACTGCCACTGTTTCCAGTGGCAGAAGTCCCTCACCAACAGCATGCCAAATCGTCCATTAATTTTCATGGAGCAGCCACTTTGGACCATGCCACCACAATTCGGACTTCACTAACTGCAGTAACTGGCTAGCCGTTATACCCCTAATTATGAGATCACTAGGGTTGTCTTTTGTATTTACATAATGATATGCAACGTCTGGCAATAGGGCCCTAATTTCATCTACCCTACTTCTCACATAAGCTGGCAGAGACTTCTTGCTATGTATCTAGTTGAGTGCGACCTGACCATCGCACCATACGTGAACGATTTCAATATTTAACTCGCTCTCGTATGCTGCACGTACATGTTGCACCAGACGTGCTAATAGCAGCATGGCAGTCAATTCCATTTTAGGGATAGTTACCTTTTTAACCGAAGCTACCTTTGCCCGGGCTGTAACTAAATGCGCCCCAAATGAAGTAACGACATATATGGCTACCCCGTATGCCGTGGCGCTAGCATCGCAAAACGTGTGTAATGTAACGCCACCGAACGCCGCCACTTTACGAGGTAAAGGTTTAGTACATAGGATGTCATACTCATTTAACAACAATGTACCTTGGTCATTCACATCCTCGTGCAAACTGTCATCCCATCCTATTTTGCATCTCCAAACTTCCTGCATCAGAATCCTAGCTCCTATGGTAACGGGTAATGCTAGACCCAAAGGATAACAACATTGCGCAACTTTGCTCAACAGATTTCTTTTTGTGTGTGCTCCTGTCTGCTGAGCAAAAGACCTTGTTTGAAAAGTTAGTATGTCTTGTTGAGGTTGCCAGATCATCCCCAAATTTCTGGACTTTTCCTGGTTATGAGATGCCGTACCGTCCACCTGTATCAAACTGTGAAGATCTTCACTATTAGTAACCCACTCGCGGAGAAATAAATGAGCTTCTGTAAACAATCTACGTGCCTGCCAGTAGGTATGTAACAAATCATCCTGACTATCGCTAGAACCCTGCAAATTGTCTATATATAACCCGCGAGATAGTTTACTTGTGTCCTCATGAGTATCCGATAGATGTTTTTTGATTGTGGCATTTAACAAAAACTGTGAACATGTAGCCCCAAAGAGTACAACCCGAAAACGGTAGATTATGACCGGACTTTCAGAGTCGCTAATGTCTTTGAACCAAAGAAAGCGGGTAACATCTCTATCTTCCTCTTTTAGTTTGACCATCAAGAATGCTTTCTCGATGTCACTAGTAAATGCATACTGCCCCAGCCTAAACCGCAATAGATGTTGGGACAGGTCCGACACCAAGGACGGACCTGTCAGCAGACAGTCATTTAGACTGGGTTGTTGGCCTTGGTGGGCAGAGCAGTCATATACCACCCGTATTGGTGTGGTGACGCTGTCTTTCCTCACCCCATGATGGGCCAGATAGTGAACCCTTCCCTTCTTAATCGGTTCCTTTACATCGACTCTCTCAATGAAGCCCCTATCTTCATAACTCCGAAAAACATCGTCATACGCCTGGCGCATGTTCGGTTCATTCGTCAATTTATGCTGTAATGCGCGCAAGCGACCTAATGCCAATCCATAGTTGGTTGGCAGGCTTATCTCACTATTCTTCCAGGGTAAACTAACCTTATATTTCTTGTCTGAGGCACAGTAGCTCACAGACTCTTCAAACTTCGTCAACGCAATTTCGGAGTCATACACAGTCTCCATAGGATTAATGCCTATGTGATCCAATCTCCACAGTCGCTCTAGGTCGAACTCGGCAGTCATTTTAGGGTCACTAGGTTGGGAATCCTCCCTTCCCAACTCCTCTGCCGCGGTTACATTCACTCTTAATATCGAGACCGTGTCGACCAGGACATTTGACTGTGTAGTATGCACCTTTCCACGCATGCAATAACCAAATTTAGTGGGGATTAAAATTACACCACACATTCTTTTAAATCCAGGGTTACTACATCATAATAATGATCCACACCAAGTAGAACATGCACCTCACTCTGATCTCCCATGGGATCTGACAAGTTAACCCCTTTGCTACATAATGCGTGTTCCACCTTCTTCACTCCTACAGATACATATTCTGGTAGGGTGTCTACTACGATACATGTCATAAAGTACCTGTTTTTACGGTAGAAATATGAAATCTCTGCTATCTCGTAGACCTTTTTGTCAGTAACCCCTGTGAAGCCATGTAATCGAAGAGTCTCAGACCCTATGATTCGGTGCTTAAGCCCCATTAATACGGATCTTATTATAAAGGATCGTTGAGACCCCTGATCAAGAAGTACCCGACAAACCTTGTTACTGTCATTACCTTCCATGGGAATCTGTATTGTGGGCAATATAGTGGTGTCTTGCGTGCTACATAGTGTCAAAGTTGTAGTACCCTCTGGTTTGACATCTTTGACTTTATCTGCTGTAGGACACAACTTGTCAAAGTGATGTCCTTTGCAGTGGCGACAGGGCCTTAAGTATGTGGCAGTACATTGTCCCTGCTTACCATGTTCCTTACTTAGACAACCAACACATAGCTTCAACTTTTTTGCCTGTGCTAGTTTTGTCTCATTTGTTGGGTATTTTACACAGAAACTCCATTTATGTTGAGATGTTATGATGAGAGTGATGGCGATGAAGTGGCGATCATCGAGGCAGTGAGAGGGGAGGTGGGGAAGTCTGCTGCTGTTGCTGCAACAACTACTGCTACACGCCGACAAAAGGAAAAAGCTAAGTCTGTTTTCATTGTCGGTGATTCATTGGTTAGATACCTTGGCAGGGCAACAAACACTCAGGTTGGTAAAGTTGTCTGCGTGCCTGGTGCCGGAGTCGGAAGGGTGGCTGAGAAGATAGATGCTGTCATGGAAGTGAGTGGGGAGGACCCCATCATCTTCCTCAACGCAGGGAGCAACGACATATGGAGATGCAGGACTGAGGAGTTGCTCTCCAAGTATCAGGAAATGTTGGAGAGGATCAAGGAAAAAGGTGGAGTTCCTGTGGTAAACAGTATCCTGCCTAGAAGAGGGGTAAGGAAGGAATGGTCCTCCAGGGCTATTGGTGTAAATAGCCGGCTGGAGAAGTATTGTAAGGCAAATACTATTCCATTCCTGGATAACTGGTCCCTCTTTTATGGTAAGGATGAACTGTATGCCCAGGATGGAGTACATCTCTCTCGACTAGGAGTTTCGACCTTGGCCAGCTCACTCGACAAGATTGTTGCGGGGTTTCGTTAAAAAAACCTGGGTGTGTAAGTAAAATACTGTCTCCATATGGAGCAGGTACTTCATGTGACAAACCAGTGAGTAAAATAGAAATAATCAGTCAAGATAGTGCGGATATAGTGATGTGTAATAGTAGTATCGATAACACTACACATGTAACTGATAGTAAAGATGAGAATACTGATAGAGTAGAATTTCCGTCTAGAGCTAGTAGTTCAACAGGAAATAATAAGTTAGCTAAACACAATAGAAAATTAGTTGCAAATAAAAGTAATAGGTTGAGGGTATATTATACAAATTGTAGGAGTTTATGTAACAAAATGAACGAACTTAGAGCACTCGTTAGCACAGAAAATATAGACATAATAGCGCTAACTGAAACGTGGATTAATACAGAATCTAGGCATTTTTTAGCAGAATTTGATATTCCAGGATATAGTTTGTTTAAATATGACCGAACAAGTAGGAGGGGCGGGGGTATAGCAGTGTTTGTCAGGAGTACATTAAAAAGCTGTATTAAATCAGGTATTAGACTAAATAATGATAATGAAAGTGTTTGGGTAGAGGTTAACGAAGGTAGTGAGACCATAGTTATTGGAGTTATATATAGACCGCCTAATATGAGTAGAAATGGCGGAAAATCGTTATGGGAGGAAATTAAAATAGCATCAAGGTTTAGCAATGTGTGCATTATGGGGGATTTTAATTTTCCGAACATTGATTGGCAGCACCAAATAGGCGACTCCGATTCAGTAGAGTTTATTGAGGTAGTACAAGATAGTTTTTTATTTCAATTCATAGATACGCCGACTAGAGGTATTAATATTCTTGATTTAGTTTTCAGTAACAATGAACATATGATAAATAATGTAGAGATTGGTGACCACCTAGGAAATAGCGATCATAAATCTATTTATTTTAATATACAATGGACAGGGAATGCTAAAGAGAATACGACACTTATCCCAGATTTCAGAAAAGCGGATTATGGTGGGCTAAGAAGAGACTTAAGGGTGGACCCTATTGTTAAGCAATTAAGTCAGGATATGCCAGAGTTAAACTTGCCACCTACATATAACCAGTTTATTGCTTCACTCCACAATGCTCAAAATAAATATATCCCTAAAAGAAGATTTAGATCGACGCAGAACCAACCAAAATGGATGACTAATAAGCTAATAGATCTTATAGGAAAAAAGAAAGGAATATATCGAAAAATAAAGAAAGGTGAAAATCATTTACATATATACTATCAGACTCTATCAAGACAGGTCAAAAAGGAAATCAGGAAAGCAAAAATAAATTATGAAATAAGGATAGCCAGCGACTCAAAAAATAACCCTAAAGCTTTTTACCAACTATATAAATCTAAAGTTAGAGATGTAATAGGCCCCCTAAAAACTTCAATAGGAGAAATAACAGAAAATGATTTAGAAATGTGCAGTACATTAAATAGTCAGTTTCTTTCCGTTTTCACTAATGAAAATTTGGCACAGATTCCAGAAGTCAATATGGTATATAGTGATAGTATAGAAAATATGTTAAGTACAGTTAGTATAAGTAGAAATGATGTGCTTAAGGAAATTGACAGACTGAAACCTCAAAAATCGCCTGGTCCTGACGAGGTATATGCTAGAGTATTAAAAGAATGCAGAGATGAGTTAAGTAGTCCATTAGCATTTATATTTAACAAGTCATTAGAAACAGGTTTAGTTCCAGAAGCTTGGAAGCTTGCAAATGTAGTTCCGATCTTCAAAAAAGGTGATAAATCGATAGCATCCAATTACCGTCCCATTAGTCTCACATCAATCATAGGAAAGTTGCTAGAGTCCATTATTGCTAGGAAAATTAGAAGCCACTTAGTAAAATTTAACTTAATACATTCTTCTCAGCATGGATTCACTCAGGGACGTTCTTGCCTTACTAATTTGCTTAGCTTTTTCTCAGAGGTATATGAAGCAGTAGATAGTGACAAGTCATATGATATATATTTAGATTTCAGTAAAGCTTTCGACAGAGTCCCTCATGAGAGATTGATGAGAAAGGTTGAGGCACATGGAATAGGAGGGTCGTTGTTGGGATGGATTAGGTCATGGCTAATTGGTAGGAAACAGAGAGTCAGCATAAATGGTACCAAGTCAGAGTGGGGAGCAGTCAAAAGTGGTGTCCCCCAGGGATCGGTATTAGGTCCCCTGTTGTTTCTTATATACATAAATGACCTAGATTTAGGTATAACTAGTAGGATAAGTAAATTCGCAGACGATACTAAAAGGGGGAGATCAATTGATTCATATAGCGATATAGAGTGCCTCCAAAGGGATCTAGATACCTTACATGAATGGTCAGTAAATTGGCAGATGAAGTTTAACATTGACAAATGCAAGGTATTAAAGATAGGGAAGATGCAAACAAATGTTAAATATAAACTAGCTAATTTAGAATTAGAAAATTCAGACTGCGAGAAAGATCTAGGTGTGTTTGTTAGCAATGATTTGAAGCCTAGAAAACAGTGTATAAGCGTTCGTAATAAGGCAAACAGGATTCTCGGGTTCATCTCTAGGAGTGTGAGTAACAGAACTGCTGATGTTATCTTAAAACTTTACTTGTCATTAGTGAGACCCCATATGGATTATGCTGTCCAATTTTGGTGTCCTTATTACAGAATGGACATAGATTCATTGGAGAAAATTCAGCGTAGAATGACAAAAATGATCCATAATATTAGAAATTGTCCATATGAAGAAAGGTTGAAGAAATTAGGTTTACATTCGTTAGAGAGACGCAGAGTTAGAGGGGATATGATAGAGGTGTTCAAGTGGGTTAGTGGGATTAACAAAGGGGACATGACAAATGTACTAAAGCTCAGTGATAGCGAAAGAACTCGTACCAATGGTTTCAAATTAGATAAATTTCGTTTCAGAAAAGATATAGGCAAATATTGGTTTGGTAACAGAGTTGTAGATGGGTGGAATAGGCTACCAAGTGATATAGTGGGATCAAGAACGATAGGGAGCTTTAAGAAAAAATTGGATAAGCATATGGACGAGAAGGGTTGGGTGTGAAGGGGGATCAACAGGGTTGGGCCAATCAGCGCTCTGCAGACCCCCGTAATCCTGCGTTAATCTCTAACCGGTTTGGTAAGATGATCCTCAGGGTATTAGAGTGTTGAGCCTATAATTGGGCTTTGTAATTGGGGTTGTGTGGGACAGGGATCTGCCTTGCTTAGGCCAATCGGCTTTCTGCAGACTCCCATTTTCTTATGTTCTTATGTTCTTATGTTTGTTATTACATAGCTTACATAGAATCTGAGCAGGTTTCTTATATGTACCCTCTTTCTTTCCTTTAGTCCCCACCGTCATGCTTACAGTTCCCTTCATCTCCACATTCCCACTCCCTCCTGACACATTCATTCTCCCATTGTTCAACTGTAGATTACTAATTTCTTTACTGAACTGAGTTTTGAACTCCCCCCAGATCAAATGATCTAACCTTGTCAAGTATTGCCATAGGAAGCTTCTGACGTAAGATAATGACTATCATTTCCTGTGTGGTGAGCCCTAGGGTGTCTAGCAATCGAGTATGGCACTCCATATTTGCCCTAAAATTTGTTAACTCCTCAACCTTATACTGTGGTTCTGCGAGCTTTAACAAGGCAACGACATGGGCCATCTTCAACTGCTCTTGATCCCCGTATGTGGACTTTAATAATTGTACTGCCTCCAAATAGCTATCACCTACTACCGCAAAACCCTCTATCAAATGTAAGGCCTCTCCCTCCATTTGTCATTTCAGGTAGTGAAACTTACGGACATTATCCAAAGAGGATTCATGTATTGTAGACCGAAATACGTCCCAAAAAGCTAACCACTCAGTCAATTTGCCCCCAAATGTAGGAAGATTGAGCTTTAGGAGGTGCACAGTGTGTTTCAGGTCAACCTTTCTATGGGCCACGTTCTCGCCTCCCTTCTTATTTGCGACAGCGCGCTGTAATAGGTGCTTCGCTTTAAAGACAGGTTCATCATTGAGGGCGCGATTATCACACTCTGCAAATATCACTTCCTCCTCTGTCATGCCTGCCACAATCACTTCACTCAGAGCCACAATACGACCGTGGGTAGCCTGGACATTGTCTAACCTAGCCTCTAATTCCTCGAGGTTTCTCACCATTCACCATTTCTCCTTTACAGAGCGGAAACTCACTTCCTACGGTGATTTGTAGTACTATACTACTGGAGATTTCACTTAAATATACGCTCCTAGGAATAGCGCATAATTCTGACTATCGACGTCTGTGGCAGCTCTCAGGTCAGATTTCCAAGGGCAGGACCTCGCTTGGGTCGCCCGATACCTGCCTCGTAAGAAACCCGTTACACTTCACTAAAACAGGCATTTTTATCCACTTTCACGGTCTTAATTTAACTTTTGTTGCACTAGATCTCTTCACTATGCCGAAATACACACCCTTACGAGGAATTGTCTATTTATATCCATATATTTTAATGTTTAGTTCGGTACTAGTTGAGCCTAGGGAGAGGTTGTCGTGTGGAGGGAGGCACTATGGCGGCCGCGTCGGGAGTGTTGGCACTGTATGGGTGACCGTTTGTATTTTTTACTCTACATTCTCATTTATTTTCACTTGATCACTTTCAACACTTTTACATAACTGGATTTCACTTTAAATTTAACTATTGGTACTACTGTATAATCCACTATTGATATACGTTCAGAGGAAACGCGTATATATTATTACGATTGACGTTCGTGACAATTCGACTTTCGCCAGGTCAGCATTTCTTCCTGGGCACCTATTTGAAAAACCGTTGGAAACAACACTAAAACAGGCTTTTCTTCACTATCCTTGTCGTAATTTAATATATGTTGCACTCAATTTATTCACTATGACGAACTAGATCCGTTTGCGAAGTATTGTCTATTTATCTCCATTATATCTCTGGTAAAATGCTCTATACCGGAGAGCAAAATCGACACTCCCTCCCTCGACACACACAAACAGCGTAGAGTTGATCAGGGGTATTCCAGTATATGTAGCAATAAGAGTAGAGGCAGACTCAGCCATGGTTGAAACCATTGATCTTGAGTGGTTTTCATATTCCTGTGGGCTAGTGAGAATATATATATATATATATATATATATATATATATATATATATATATATATATATATTTATGCTGTTTATATATATATATATATATATTATATATATATATATATATATATATATATATATATATATATATATATATATATATATATATATATATTTATTTTTATTTTTATTTTTTTTTTCTATATTCCAACTACTCGCTCTCGGGCATAGGCTGAGAGCCTTTACACTAACACCGCTGAACACGGTGAGGCCCGTGAAGTCTTGTTCCAGTCTAGGAAGTGAGATATGCGAAGCACCCCGGCTCGAAGCAACTCCATCTCTGAAGCCGCTTCGCCTCCGCGCTTCACCGTCTTATCCCCCAAACTCGGACCCTCACTCTCAGAATGTCACCTATTGAGCATTTAACTCACTAGGCATTGCCCCCCTGTAACATATTTTGAATATGGGAATATTCATACAATGCTATTTAATCAGGGAACAATGAGGGTATTTTTTTGGCATTTCGGTGTGCTGTGCTAATGCACTGAAACTAAGTACAGCACAAATCCATCCCAATAATATCTTTCCACTGACATATTTGGATTCGAACCCGGGTCCATTGGATTACCAGTCCAGTGGCAAGACCACTCTGCCACATATATGTATATACCGTAAGGTAGGGCAAGTGCGTATCGGTCAGTGTAAGTGCGCACCGAAGTAAATTATTTCTTAGAATTGTCAAAACAAATTTTTTTTTTTTTTTTATATATACAGTTAGGTTATGGGCTTATTCACTCAAAGTCCCTCATTACAGCCATTTAAATCAGTTATACTAAGCACACACATACACTACTATGTGGCAGATTTCAATTAACCTACATTTCGACTAGTATTAACAAATCACGCTGAGAGAGAGAGAGAGAGAGAGGGGGGGGGGGATGGAATACATTGGTATATACCTGTATTTATATATGCAGTATATGGTATATTGTATTTATAAGAATTCGTTCAGCCTGCACCATATAGTCAAATGCGGCAGGATAGCACCGTAGAGGTTATCAGTAATACCCCAGTCTATAGGTCGGTGCACACTGGCACGACAGCCCCTTCAAAACTGGCACGAACACCCACGGAACATACAAATCCTGTGTCTTGCCGAATTGACTAGAGATCGCGGCGAAAATGGCTGGCATCGTTAGAGTCGTATCTCTACCGTATGGATACCGTATCTCTTCCGCTCGACTTGATAGGACTCTAGCGATGCCGATACGGTAGAGAAAGGAATGCTACGAAGAAGATAGGAAAAGTTGTGCGAAGGGTACACGACTAGTCCACGGAGAAGATACGACCGAAAAGACTGCGATACAACTCAGAAGAATCGTATCGACGCCGTATCGACGCCGTGAGACATGCAACCGGATTGAGGCTATACGCGAGGTTGCCAACTCGACCGTTGCCAATTTTCCGCACGGAAGAGATACGGTCCGCACGGTACTTGGAAAAAAGGCACCGGAAAAAACGGCACAGGAAAATAAAGACAATGGAAAAAATTTCACAAATTACGGACTAGGAAAAAATGGCACATAAAACAAAATGTTGTATTAAGAAGTACTAGATCAATAAAATGTTTCCATGCAATATGCAATATTGCATCTATCTATCTATTGCCAGACGCCTTACTCCCCTTAATGAGGGTGGCCATACACAGAATGCCCCCAAGAGGACTTATTCCCTGTAAGAAGGACAACCCGAGCCAGTTTACTGAAGGACTTACAGGATTGACCACTCAATTTAGGATCCGTCCGACTCCGAGGCCCTCTGTGTATCTTGTTAGCACTATTTTTCTACAGTGGTGTTTGGCTCATCCATCCACTAACCTGCCTTACCCTTCGGTAAGCAGTACGGATTTGTATCAGGTTATCATCCCCTAGACAGGTTGCCGACCAAGGCTGACGAGTCCCATCCACCCGGATTTGTATAAGGTTGTCTCCCATAGATAGGTTGCCGACCAAGGCTAACGAGTCCCATCCACCCTGCAATATTGCAATATTGCATAATGTACTTATATATATCTGGTTGTGTACTCACCATATGTTAGGTTAGGTTAGGTTAGAACTTAAGAAACCAGAATTCTACAGAAGGTCGACCGGCCCACACGAGGCAAATCCTATTCACACTCAACCCATTTCATTCATATGACTGTTAAGTTTGCACTTGAAATTGTCTACCGTTCCTGAGCTAACCACACACTTCCACAACTCTGTTCCCAAATCAGTGCTTCCCTATATCTTATCTAAAGCAAATCTTATCCAATTTGAAGCCATTTGAACGGGTTATCTCGCCGTTATTAAGCCTTAATACCTTATTTCTATCTCCCTTATTGATACCTTTCATCCACTTAAACGCCTATATCATAACTCCTATACATCTTCGTCTTTCTGATGAATGCAAGCCAAGGGTTATCAGCGTCTCCTGATATGATACATTTCTAACAATGTGGATCATTTGCGTCATTCTTCGTTGGACTGCCTCCAGAGAGTCAATATCCATTCTATAATAAGGCCACCAACACTGAACAGCATAGTCCAAGTTAGTGAGGTCTCATATTAGGTCAGGTTAGGTTAGATATACATATAGTGTAAATAAAGCAAAATATAGAAGTACAATATATATAACAAAAATATTAAAATTCTATAATTCTTGAATAATAAATCATCTAGGAATAAATCCTGGATAATAAAGTTGCCTAATTAAACATTATGATCGATTTTGATAATATGCAATTTTTTCCTACCCCGAAGAATATGCAATTGTTGACTGTGCCTTATTTTCCCAGTGCCCTAATTTCCGGTGCCTTTTTTTCCTACATTCGGTCTGCAGGGCAGGCTTACGCACCAGGCGACGTTGATGCGGGCCATATGGCTTTGATACGGACCAGGGTCCAGAGCATATAGGGTCAACCCACCAGCCAGGTACAGTACCTGCGAGTGAGTGACGTCACACGGCCCACGCTCTGACTGAACCCCTCATATAAGACACCTTGTGTTTGTGATATATTGAACTGTGCGTGTAACTAGAGTCATATTTAATAAAACAGGACAAAAGAAAACATTTAAATAATTCAAGTTAAGTTTATTTTTAAATTAAATGTGCATAAATATGAAGTAATAAATTATATATAGTGACGAGCATACAATATATAACTTTTATACACCAAGAAAATGTATTAATTCTCAACATTTCATATTGGAGAGAGAGGGAGAGAGAGAGAGAGAGAGCAAGAGTGACAGTAATATCCCCAAGTTTGACATACAGGGTCTATTGAATATTCTGTGGCAAGATCTGGAAAAAGAGAGGTGGCAAGGAAGACTGCAGAGGTTCTCCTGCATTGACCTTGTACCATTCTCTTCGGTTATTATATATCCATCTCTCGGTTCCCCAGCGAATCACCTTGATCCATCATAAGTGATCTATAAAAGTCCTTGTTTATACAAGCTATTTAATAATCACATACAAGCAGCACCTGCAAAGATTCAAGATCAGTGAATTAGTGGAGAACATTATTTTAGTCCGCTCAACTGGAAGATAATAATTTGCTCTTGTCTTACAATGATTAGGTACCCGGTATACAAGCAAAATGACCTGCACAGGTACCTTAAGTACACTACCGTTTATTGCTCTACAAATAAAGAGATGAAAAACATCGGAGATAAACCTTAGACCTCACTACATGATAACATAGATCTATGTTCATACCATTTATGTGAACAGGATAAATGATCTATTTCCAGCAAATCTCCATGTCAATTGAGGGGAAATATCAATGAAGAACATCTACAGCTACAGGTTCCTGGCAACCAACTATTATATATTTGGGACCCTGCACAATAAGCTGCACTTAATTTCAGGTGGTTACCTTGTGAGCTACTAAGTTCCGTTCTAGGTCTTTGCAATTTGAGCGTGGTTGACAGGTACCCCACCACTGGAAATTACTGGAAGTGACCATTCATGTTATCTGGGACCCTGCAGAAGATTTTGCAAGTGATTTGAAGTGGTTACCTCAAAACCTTATCTAGATCAGCTTTGAGGAGTTAATTAATGGTGGCTGGCAGGGGCAACCCACCAATACAAATTGCTGTCATCAACCATGTTTCATGCATTGGGTTATGGAATGCCTATTACAGTTATTTAGGATGGGTTACTGTGCAAAGTTGATCTAGATAAGTTTTGGAGTGGATTAAATCCACTCTCCTGGCCACATCCACCACAGCAAGCCTGCCAGTCGTCCAGTTCCATACATTAGCATTGATAGGTGATACTTTGGTGGGAAAGAAACTTGGTTACCTTTCCAGCTAACCAGACCCCCCGGGGCTCCCAATCAAATATATATATATATATATATATATATATATATATATATATATATATATATATATCCACTTTAACCTCCCTATTTCGTTCGTTCGCTCTCATTTCTCTCTCTCTCTCTCTCTCTCTCTCTCTCTCTCTCTCTCTCTCTCTCTCTCTCTCTCTCTCTCTCTCTCTCTCTCTCTCCTATTTCCATCAATACACATACAAATTATTAATCTCCTGTGATTATACAGCCTTATAAGAAAACCATATATATATATAAGTACTTAATGCTGTTATTATTCCGTGCACACTTGTTGATGTACCAGCCTACTATAGCCATTATACATATGCATAGAATGTGCTGTAATACTTTAAGTGGACATTGCATTTTTGACTGACAACAAATCCCCATTTTATATTTAACGTTCACTCTAACCACTTACTTTTATGTTCAGCTCACATTGTTAATATAAAATGAATACAAAATGTTCATGGTATTATAAACTATACAAAGTAAATACAAAATGCCAGTGAAATAATTGTCTGCAATGTTAAAAAGTACCTGACCCTACATCCTGTAGGTTATTGTGACATAAACAGTACCTGACCCTACATCCTGTAGGTTATTGTGACAGTACCTGACCCTACATCCTGTAGGTTATTGTGACAGTACCTGACCCTACATCCTGTAGGTTATTGTGACAGTACCTAACCCTACATCCTGTAGGTTATTGTGACAGTACCTGACCCTACATCCTGTAGGTTATTGTGACAGTACCTAACCCTACATCCTGTAGGTTATTGTGACAGTACCTGACCCTACATCCTGTAGGTTATTGTGACAGTACCTAACCCTACATCCTGTAGGTTATTGTGACAGTACCTGACCCTACATCCTGTAGGTTATTGTGACAGTACCTGACCCTACATCCTGTAGGTTATTGTGACAGTACCTGACCCTACATCCTGTAAGTTATTGTGACAGTACCTGACCCTACATCCTGTAAGTTATTGTGACAGTACCTGACCCTACATCCTGTAAGTTATTGTGACAGTACCTGACCCTACATCCTGTAAGTTATTGTGACAGTACCTGACCCTACATCCTGTAAGTTATTGTGACAGTACCTGACCCTACATCCTGTAAGTTATTGTGACATAAACAGTACCTGACCCTACATCCTGTAGGTTATTGTGACAGTACCTGACCCTACATCCTGTAGGTTATTGTGACAGTACCTGACCCTACATCCTGTAGGTTATTGTGACAGTACCTGACCCTACATCCTGTAGGTTATTGTGACAGTACCTAACCCTACATCCTGTAGGTTATTGTGACAGTACCTGACCCTACATCCTGTAGGTTATTGTGACAGTACCTAACCCTACATCCTGTAGGTTATTGTGACAGTACCTGACCCTACATCCTGTAGGTTATTGTGACATAAACAGTACCTGACCCTACATCCTGTAAGTTATTGTGACAGTACCTGACCCTACATCCTGTAAGTTATTGTGACAGTACCTGACCCTACATCCTGTAAGTTATTGTGACAGTACCTGACCCTACATCCTGTAAGTTATTGTGACAGTACCTGACCCTACATCCTGTAAGTTATTGTGACATAAACAGTACCTGACCCTACATCCTGTAGGTTATTGTGACAGTACCTGACCCTACATCCTGTAGGTTATTGTGACAGTACCTGACCCTACATCCTGTAGGTTATTGTGACAGTACCTGACCCTACATCCTGTAGGTTATTGTGACAGTACCTGACCCTACATCCTGTAGGTATTGTGACAGTACCTGACCCCTACATCCTGTAGGTTATTGTGACAGTACCTAAACCCTACATCCTGTAGGTTATTGTGACAGTACATGACCCTACATCCTGTAGGTTATTGTGACAGTACCTGACCCTACATCCTGTAGGTTATTGTGACAGTACCTAACCCTACATCCTGTAGGTTATTGTGACAGTACCTGACCCTACACCTGTAGGTTATGTGACAGTACCTGACCCTACATCCTGTAAGTTATTGTGACAGTACCTGACCCTACATCCTGTAAGTTATTGTGACAGTACCTGACCCTACATCCTGTAAGTTATTGTGACAGTACCTGACCCTACATCCTGTAAGTTATTGTGACAGTACCTGACCCTACATCCTGTAAGTTATTGTGACATAAACAGTACCTGACCCTACATCCTGTAGGTTATTGTGACAGTACCTGAACCTACATCCTGTAGGTTATTGTGACAGTACCTGACCCTACATCCTGTAGGTTATTGTGACAGTACCTGACCCTACATCCTGTAGGTTATTGTGACAGTACCTAACCCTACATCCTGTAGGTTATTGTGACAGTACCTGACCCTACATCCTGTAGGTTATTGTGACAGTACCTAACCCTACATCCTGTAGGTTATTGTGACAGTACCTGACCCTACATCCTGTAGGTTATTGTGACAGTACCTAACCCTACATCCTGTAGGTTATTGTGACAGTACCTGACCCTACATCCTGTAGGTTATTGTGACAGTACCTGACCCTACATCCTGTAGGTTATTGTGACAGTACCTGACCCTACATCCTGTAGGTTATTGTGACAGTACCTGACCCTACATCCTGTAAGTTATTGTGACATAAACAGTACCTGACCCTACATCCTGTAAGTTATTGTGACAGTACCTGACCCTACATCCTGTAAGTTATTGTGACAGTACCTGACCCTACATCCTGTAAGTTATTGTGACAGTACCTGACCCTACATCCTGTAAGTTATTGTGACATAAACAGTACCTGACCCTACATCCTGTAGGTTATTGTGACAGTACCTGACCCTACATCCTGTAGGTTATTGTGACAGTACCTGACCCTACATCCTGTAGGTTATTGTGACAGTACCTGACCCTACATCCTGTAAGTTATTGTGACAGTACCTGACCCTACATCCTGTAAGTTATTGTGACAGTACCTGACCCTACATCCTGTAAGTTATTGTGACAGTACCTGACCCTACATCCTGTAAGTTATTGTGACAGTACCTGACCCTACATCCGGTAAGTTATTGTGACATAAACAGTACCTGACCCTACATCCTGTAGGTTATTGTGACAGTACCTGACCCTACATCCTGTAGGTTATTGTGACAGTACCTGACCCTACATCCTGTAGGTTATTGTGACATTTAGTAGAATTATCGTTTTGGATTTTGCTTGCTGTGCTACAATAGTTTTGGGATTGTAAGATGTTTCGCACCATTTGTCTGGCAATAATAAGACACGTCATGCCATTCAGTTATTTAGTTTGTTGTTATATATATCGTTATTTATTTGTTATTTATGTTTTGTTATGTTTGTGTTATTTTGTATTTATTTTACGATACGACAACGAGTCCGTAACGTAAAAGAAGTCAACCTTCGGCCAGGAAATGTTTCTATCGAAAAATGAACAACTTTATTTTGAAGGGGGTTTCGGTGGTGAATAATATATATGAAGGAAGTATGGGAGGGCATTTATGTTAGCCGAGGGGACAGACCAAAATGCATTGCTTGGAAATGGCAGACCAGATAGTGTTGTGATACTGAAGAAGAAAAAAAACGTACAGTGTAATATATATGTTTCTAATCTCTCAGTGGCTCTAGTGGGTCACGTGTATTTGTGATATATACCCATATATATATATATATATATATATATATATATATATATATATATATATATATATATATATATATATATATATATATATATATATATATATACTGTATATACAAATTTGACGGTACTCAACCGTATTTTATTACGTTCGGAAAATGTGTTCAAAATCAAAGTTGCTCACTGGATTATACCTCTAAATTACAGTAGTAATACAATACTAAATAAAACAAATGGGATGATTGGGTAGGTTTGTGAAAGTTAAAATTCCGTTTGGCAATACTACCGCCAACTATGTGACACAAATAACATTACTTTTAACAGTGTACCTTGCCTTAACTTAAAAGCAGTCTAAGTAAAGTACATAATATTTTACGTTATTTTCCAAAACCCATATATATATAATTATAATATATATACTTTAATTAATTTCATTGGGGGTGTGGTGGTGAGATTAATAAAAATAATATTACATATACAGTATATATATACTTAAAATCCGTCTAGATAAAGTACAGAATGTTCAACTATTTTTCAAAAATTATATATAATACTAATAGTTATTATATTTCTGTTGACATAACACATTACTAGACATTTCTATCCAATTATACCCTCCCTGTACAAATAATATTTTCACCCGGTACAAAATCCTAATTACGAGATTAATTCATGAGCCATTCTATAATTAATCTGATTAATCAAATATTTGGTGAATGCATTGTGATGGACCATTTACACTAATACAAAATAATACGATATATATATATATATATATATATATATGTATATACTGTATATGTGTGTGTGTGTGTGTGTGTGTGTTTGAGAGAAAGAGAGAGGTGAAAAGTGTGCGTGTGTGTGTAAGAAAGATAAAGTGTGCTTAGGTGTGTGTGTGTGTGAGTGACAGTGACATACAAAGAGAATGTATGTGTGTATGTGTGTGTCAAAGAGAGAGAGAGAGAGAGAGAGAGAGAGTAACACAGAGTTACACAGATAATCAGAGCACACATACCTTGCCGCACCGCCGGCCGTAATTCTACTAACCTGGGACAGGTTATAACAGAAGCATAGTACAGTAAAGTAGAAGGCTCTCTCTCCCATCCCTCCACTCCCTCCGGCTAAAAAGCCGTACCGGAAAATAGGATGAATTACACTTACTTACTGATTAACTCATATTAATTCAACCTCCATCAGATGATCGTTCAGTCTCTTCGTATACGTATCAATAGAATTACTGTTGACCACCTCCTTTGGTAAACTATTCCACTCTTTAACCACACTTTATGTGAATACAATTTGAGCCACCTCTAGGCATGCCTTCTTTCTTAATAATTGAATTCAATTACCTTGGGTTGCAGCATTGTTATTAATCGTGAACAGTGCACTAATATATACTCTGTCAAATTCTTTAAGTATCTTAAAACACTCGATAAGTTGGCCTCGTAACCTCCGAGAACAAATATAATGTTTTTACTCTTTCATAATATGGCTTGTTTCTCAGAGAGAGAATTAGCTTCTTTTTTCTTTTCTTTTTTTCTATGTGGATGAGGGAGACAAAAGGCAAAACTGCCTGTAACTAAGTGCCTCCCCCAGAGTTGAAACAGTGACAGGGCCAAAATCACAGAATGATCGAGCCAAAATATCTGGACACACGGAGTTTGAAACAATTTAATTTATAGGATGAGGAAAAGATGGATTCAGGGAGGGAGTTCCAGATTTCATCTGTTGAATAAAAGAAAGATTGGGAGTATCGTTTCACTCCCGAGTTGGAGAGCTGTACAGAGTAGGGGTGGGATTTTGGATCAAGACGGGTACTACGTACTCTACGTAGAGGAGGTGGTATGCATTGAGAGAGCTCTGAGGAACACTGATTATTGTATTAGCGATAGAATAGCGAGAAAGAACCAACATTGCGGCCAAGAGAGAGAGATTGCAGAGAGTTGGTGAGTTAATGATGCAAAAGGTTTTCCTTTCTACTTTGTCTAGAAGTGCTGTGTGAGAGGATCCTCCCCACACATGTGAACAATAATCAATACAAGTACGTACTGTTCCACTGTACATAGCAAGAAGTTGTGCAGGGGTAAATAACCCCCTGAGGCAGTTAAGCACACCCAGCTTCTGGGAGGCCGCCAAAGCAAGAGTGGTCCTTCCAAGAGAGATCAGAAAAAAAAGATACACTGAGAATATTGAGAGAAGATGAGGGATGATTTTTGTATTGTTGAAGTATAAGTGATAGTCCTCTGGGAGTTCATGGCGGGTAGATAGATGGAGTAATTTGGTTTTGGAAGCATTAAAGGTAACAAGGTTTTCTTTGCCCCAATTAGAAATGGAAGTTAGATCAGAAGATAAGTGTTGTATGGCTTCATTACCTTTGTTTTTTGAGGGATTGCATGAGTAAGTGAGAGGGTGGGTGGAGAGGGAGGAATAGCACGGGAATCATCCAAGGTTGAGTTTCTAGCAAAAGTTTGGGCGAAGAGTTCAGATTTGTCAGAGGAAGAAGTGAGGGTGGTGCCGTCCGAGTGGAAAAGGGGAGGGAAAGACGAGGAAGAAAAATTGTTTGAGAGGTTTTTGGCTAGATGCCAGAAAGTTTGGGAAGTATGAGAATCTTGAGTTTGAAGGTGACGATACCGTTTGAATGCTTTCTCCTTGTTGCAGACAGCAGTAGAACAAGCGTGAGTAAACCAAGACTTTTTAGCATTAGACTGAGAGAAAGAAAATTATAGTATGCTTCCATGCCCGAGAGAATTACCTCAGTAATGCATTCAGCACTTTCCGAGAGTTCCCGTACATGGAAGCAAAAGTCTTTCCATGAGAAATCAACGAAGTACTGCCGGAGAGCCTCCCAGTCAGCAGCGCCAAAGTGACACAAGCACCGCCGGCTGCGAGCATCGGGTGGTCGTACCGGAGAGATAAGACAGGTGACAGAGATAAGTTTATGGTCGGAGGAGCCCAAAGGAGAGAAAAGATTTATAGTATAAGCAGAAGGGTTAGAAGTTAGAAATAAGTCGAGAATCTTGGGCTGATCTCCGAAGCGATCCAGGATACAGGTGGGTTGCTGGAATAACTGCTATAGTGGTAGTGGTCCAGAGTATTTTGGGGAGTCATTACCAGGGGACAGATCAGTGGGTGCATTTCTGGTCACCCCCATGGGGACTCCGAGGCTGGTCGTGATCTAGTCATATTTTTGTTGGTAAAAAAAAAGGTAGTGTAGTATGTAAGGTGTTTGTAGTGTAATGTATTTATAGGATGATAAAGTGTTTTGGAGTGCAAGCTGGGGTTGACCTCAATATTGATGAGGCACAGAAAGGATCAGCTAGGGAGGCCAGTTGGAGAAACAGGAGTTCCAGCTGTCCTTATCAACCACCTAGCACTCCCCGGGAGTACCGCCCTGTTCGGCTGTATAGTGCCTACAGCCACCTCCTATATGTGTGAGTGGGAATGAGCTAGATACACACACAGAGGGTGTATTTTGTTCGTGTGTGTGTGTGTGTGTGCGTGTGTTTTCCTGCGCTAGGTACACATGTGTGTCTGTGTGGGTGTGAATTAGGTACACACGTGAGGCAGTTGATCCGACAACGCTCTGCTCCCTTACTTATGAATAACCCTTTTAGCACAGTACATTGACTTTGTCCGCTTATTCAGGTTAACACTGGCTTGTTTTTGTGTGTGTATTTTTGTTAACACTTTCAATACCGATGACGTATTTTGTTTATTGATTTCAGCTACATTTAAGCGATTTTATGAAGCTTTGGAAGGTTATGTGGTGGGTATAAGGATTATACTTGACATATTTATGCCTATTAATTAGTCCATGTGTTTTCCAAGCTGATAATAATCGTCTAATAATAGCCAGAATACAGTTGAAAGGACGGCACCGGTACTGAAAGGATTAATGACCACCCAGTGCGATTCAAAGGGTTAAGTAGAATAATGATTTCCCTTATTAAAGCTAGAGCCCCTTTTTAAGCTCAATTTACGAGCCCCGTATTTTTGATAGCCATAAGTGATTGGAGAAAATATAAATATAATAAATGCCCAAAAAAGCTCAACACTTAATTGCATCACCCATTCAACAGACACCTATAACAACGGGATGTAAAAGGTTTGGGGTTGCAAGTTTCAATATTTTACGACGTTTCACCCCATTAGTTTGGCGATTCAGGTGGCGATATTTATTTGGGCGAGCAATAACGAGACTGTAACTTTCTATAAATTGGCCTTTGGCCGGGACATTTGTCTTTCCAAAAAAAAAATTCAAGTTTATTTTTTAGTGTGAAGGAAGCCTGGGAAGGCGTATTTGTTAGTTTAGGGATCAAACTGAAATAGACTGGTTGTAAATGACAAATACAAGCAAGTCGAACCAGATAATGTCAAGAAAAAACCTTTCTATCACTGACCAAAAAATATAAATACAAAAATAAATAAAAAAAACAAAAAACGAAGAGGTTGATCAGCTGTTTACAGTTCGTCTGCACATGTACACCTTATCCATATAAGTATTAATAAGTGTTTGTTTCTTGATAATTCTAATTGCTCTATTTTCAACTTTAAGTCTCAGTGTCACCTCACTACATCCGTATCTCAGAAGCTATCAATAATGTAAAGAACAAAGAAAACAAATTAACCACAACAAAACAAATAAAACACCATAAAATATAGTACAAGTTGCAACATAAAAATCTAAACGCCTGAGCCATTTGAACGCAGACCTCTCCTATTAACACTTAAAGAGCGGGGCCCGACTTAAGTCTGTATCTAAAAAGCAACAAGTTAGGAGCATTATTAAGGCTTTTAACACCTTACGAGCGGCCTATGCGGTTTATTTATGTGTACCGCACAGCGGGGTGTTTTTAGCCACAATAGGGCTGTTTACGTGATCATTTTCATGCCTAAATAAGACCCAGAACGTAAAACAAGTACCTATCCCTGAAAGGGCATAAACAGAGCTTTCGAATGACACCATAACGATCCTTGTATGATGGATAGTTTTCTTGCAATAACCGTGCAACGCGAGTGCAAAAAGCAGGTAATTCGGTACTTTCAGTACATAATTGAGTATGTAGCGAGTGAGAGAGGGAGGAGGGAGCTGAGATTTGTGTCAGTAGGTTCGCCGCGGTGGTCTGGAGCAGTCATACGCTCGCTAGTCTCCTGCCACCACTTGTCTCTCTCTCTCAGCCACATTACGTGCTGAAATTGCCACTCGACCTATGTCGAGCGCCGCCACATAGTCCAGCTTTATTTAACTCGACTTATGTTGCTCGCCGCTAAATAAGGGTTAAAGGGTTAAAATCGAGTGCAAATGGCCGGGAGCGCAGCAGCCCACACGGCCGACACCCAGGGCTTACCGCCGCCCATTGACTCACACTCCCTATTAGCATCCCTAGCATCCCTAGTAGCATCGAAAAAGTCCCTAATTTCAAGAAAGCAAACTTCCATAAACTTAGAGCTATGTTTAAAGAAACTGACTGGAGCTTTTTAATTAACAATAACGACATAAATACATCTTGGAAGTTATTCGAAACCACTTACATAAAAGCAGTGCAAGACTGCATACCATCGAAAATACGGCGTCCAGGCCATAATAATAAGCCCAAATGGTGGAATAACGATATTTCAAACTGCCTGCTTGCTAAAAAATTTGCTAATGATAGATTAAAATCCTCACAAAATGACGAAGAACGGGTGAAATTTGTAGAGCTACGACGCAAAGCCAAAAAGTTAATTAAGCAAAGTAAAAAAGACCTTAGAGTTACATATTGCGAATCAAAGTAAAACAAACCCGAAATAATTCTATAGTTATATCAGAAAGAAAAAAGTAGTTACTTCAACTGTTGGACCGTTAGTCGATGAAAATGGAGAATACACCAAAGACGAAGTACAAATGAGTAATGCCCTCAATACCTTCTTTGCATCAGTTTTTACAACAGAAGACCTCAGTGATATCCCTACACCATCGCCGATTCAGATTGATAATTCTAAGCAATTGATAAGTTCTAAGCAATATCACCGTTAAATAGAGAGAAGTATTGAATTGTTTAGATAAACTCAAGGTAAATAAAACGCCTGGACCTGATACAATCTCGCCTAGAGTTCTAAAGGAAGCTAAGGATGAGCTCTCCAAACCACTGACATTACTATTCAATAAATCCTTGCAGTCTGGAACTATGCCTGATCAGTGGAAGCTAGCCAACGTATCACCGATGTTCAAAAAAGGCAGCAAATCCCTACCCAGTAACTATCGTCCAATTAGCTTAACCTCAGTTGTATGCAAAATGCTAGAAACGGTCATACGAGACAGACTCGTAAATCACTTAGAGGAAAATAACATACTTAAAGATACTCAACACGGCTTTTGTAAAAAAGGTCCTGTTTAACAAACCTCTTAGACTCCTTCCACGATAACCCTCAACCTCTACGATGAGAGTAAAGCTGTAGATATTATATACCTTGATTTTCAAAAGGCCTTTGACAAAGTTCCCCACAAACGTTTACTGCTAAAACTAAAAGCGCATGGAATACAAGACGGTGTGTTGAAATGGATAGAAAATTGGCTCAGCAACAGAAAGAAAAGAGTAGTCATAAACGGTAAGGCATCTAAATGGACCAATGTAAGTAGCGGGGTGCCCCAGGGATCGGTAGTAGGACCAATTATCTTTCTAATTTACATCAACGACATATATGAGGGTCTCACCTGTACAATCTCAAAATTTGCTGACGACACAAAAATTGCAAATAGTATACTCTCAAAAGAACAAGTTGACGATATGCAACACAATCTAGATAAATTGTCATGTTGGGCCCAAATTTGGCAAATGAGTTTCAATGTGGATAAATGTAAAGTACTACATATCGGATACCTAAATGAGAAAGCAAACTATTCAATGAATGGCACTCAGCTTAAGAATGTAAACAGAGAAACCGATCTGGGAGTAACAATATCGTGTAACCTAAAACCGAGTCAACAATGTTCAGAAGTTGTTAAGAAGGCAAACAAAATAATTGGCTTTATAGGCAGGTCATTTGAGCATTAATCCAAAGAAGTTATCCTAACTCTTTACAATTCCTTAGTCCGCCCTCTTCTGGAATACTGCGTTCAATCCTGGTGCCCTTATTACCAAAAAGATATAAACAAGCTAGAACGAATTCAACGTAGAGTTACCAAAATGATACCTAGCCTAAAGAACAAACCATACGAAGAGCGTCTTAGAGAATTAAATCTATTTCCTTTAACCCCGCGCAGATTAAGAGGTGACTTAATTCAAGCGTTCAAAATCATCAAAGGCATCGACAATATGAACTGCAGTAAGTACTTCACTATCGACCAATCTAATTACATGCGGGGAAACGGTTGCAAAATTATTGGTAAATCTTTTAACTCGCACGAATCTAAGAATTTCTTCTTCAATCGAGTTGTCAACTTGTGGAATGGGCTTCTCCGAAACGTTATAGACTGCATCACCGTTGATTCATTTAAACTCCGCCTAGACAAATATCTCGCATCAAACCCGCGACTGACTGCGTTTGTAAATGAATAACTTTATTTTATCCCCCCCTCAGTTACTAACCCATCTGTCCTCTACTAATTTCCTAATCCTGCCACGGACATTTAGTTCCAGGGAAGTAATTCCCTTTCCAATGTTCCCTTACCTACTCTAAACCACTGTTTGGACACTTGATCCTCAGTGTTTTGGAGGACAAGCAACCTAGAAGGATCACTAGATCTGTTGTTGCTTGATTTCCTTTGTACTCCTTTGTACTCCCTCTGTTCTCGAGAGGCCGGCAGTGTAGCCAGTAGTGAGCGTAGCTGGAAAAAATATGCCGCTATACGCTAAACTCCCATGTTGGTAGTACCACTGCATCAAAACGACGATTGCTACGTAGCTCGTTCTGGTCTCAATTTGAAGCTTGTAGCGCCTATTTTTTTGCTGAATACATTTCTGTTCATGCCGATACTTGATTGATCATTCAGGAGGGCCTGAATATGCCCAAAATAGTCCAAAACCCCCCCCCGCTAGATGAGGGTTAAGGGACCTTGAAATAAAATACGTGTTTGCACGAACACAATTAGTTTGAAAATGTTGATAATACTGTATCTAAGGAAGCACATGGCATTTATAAAATATGGAGAGTATCAACTACGGACCCTACAAATTGGAACATATGTTCAGGCTCTGTCTCGAGTCGGCTACCCCTAGCTATGGGATATTGTGCCTGATTATATACATACATACATCAACTGACATGCGAATGTTAAATCCACAAAAACCATGGATGTAGTTTGAGTGACTGGCATACAATATCAGACTTACTATACCCTATTCCAAGTAAGTAGGCCAAAACTCTTAACATCACCCTCAATAACTCACAAACGACTAGAGTAATCGAACTAACATTTCTACCATTTGGGAAGGGTCAGCCAGGGAATAGGTGTGGAAATCTACAGCCCATTTGCTCTAGCCCTGTTTGAGTTACAGAGGTCAGGGCTCAAGATGTCCGGACTACTTATTTGGAACAGGTTATAACTTGTACTGCAGTGTCTCTTGGCTGGTTGTCTGAGTGACTGACACCCCTGGTAATGGTAAGTTCCTGTGTGACCTTAACCCCTTCTGTACCAGCAACCTCTTTTTTCGTTTTATGCTAGCTAAATGGAGACAATATTGTGCAGCTTAAGAAGATCCTGTGTTAGTATTAATGGTTAAGTGAGATAGTTCAAAGCCTGTTTATTGCTGGAGGCCTCTTATAAACTTAATACAATCGTAAAATAGTAGCCGGAATGAAGTTAAAAGGACGGCACCGGTACTGCATGGGTTAAAAGGCGGGAAAGTTTGTTTTTCTGCCCCCACCCTTTCTCTCATGTTAAGCACCATTAGTTTTGAGATTTTAGGACGTTAGTTCCCTTAGTTTGGCGATTTTAAGACCTTTCACCCCATTTTGTTGTCAATATTAGGACCCTTCGTGCCATTTAGGTGTCGATTTTTGTCGTGGCCTATATCTCCATTTGTTTGGAGATTTTAAGACGCTTTACCCCAGTAGGTTGGCTATAATAAGACGCTTCATCCCTTTTAGTACGTCAGTATTTGTCTGGGAGAGCGATAGCGAATTTGAATTTAAAAAGTAATCAGCCTCCGGCCGGGACATGCTTCTATCGAAAAATGTACAAATTTAACTTAAAGGGGGGTATCGTTTATTATTATTATTATTATTATTATTTTTTTTTTTTTTTTTTTTTTTTTAGACACATTGAGAAGGAATTTATGTTAGCCATGGCAACAAACTACAAACAACTCCTAAAAAGGCAAAACCAAGCAAAATGTTCAATAATAATTAACTAAATTATCATAATAACCCACAACACGTCGGACCAGATAATGTTATTTTTTTCTATGACATTCAAAATTAATTTCACCCCTTTCACCCATTTCTGTCAACACGAGCTTTCGACAATTAATAATTCCAGCCTCCATATATGTCAAACTTAGTTAAGACAAATTACCTCTCTCTCTCTCTCTCTCTCTCTCTCTCTCTCTCTCTCTCTCTCTCTCTCTCTCTCTCAGCAGCTTGGTGAGATGTTGGATAATAAGCTTCATTAGCAGCTGGGATTCGCTGCCGGTGACTAAAGATGAAACTTCCAGACGGGCTTACCTCCAAGCCTCCCCAACTCTGCTTAACACTATCTGGCCCGACGTCTGGGGGGCTATTGTGATGATAATTTGGTTTAATTAGTATTGAGGATTATGCTTCTCATTATTGATTCTGCCCCTAGAAAAACAATAGTGCCTTTCCAGATTCACTGCAGGCTAAAACATTTCTACCCAGACCCCTTTCATGTCATATTTGCGCATTTCAGATAGAAAAACATTCCGGCCAACTACCGATTGTTTTCAAAGTTACAGGCTCGCTATCGCTCACCCAGAAACAAATCTACCCTTGAAGGAGGTGAAGCGTCTTATTATCGTCACATTAATGGGGTGAAAAGTTTTAAGATTACCAAATTAATGAAGCGAAATGTGTGAGTTCCAATATAGAGTCATAATAGAGTTATAATAATGTGCTAGTGAGCTGATCTTAAGCTTCAGCGTAAGAAGATTGGGAGTTTACCAACTTTTCCTATAATATTTCCTTGATTATTATACATACTGTAACTCCATAGCGTTTTTGTACTATTACTATTTCATGACAATAGACATAATTTGAGTTTAGCTTAAGACATATTGTGAACAAAATAGTAAGTAGAAAGCGATATATCAATAAGGTTTGTACTATAGAATATTACTAACATAATACTGTTATTTGGTATATTCCATGCAGTAAAGAATATACTATAGACATAATACTGTTATTTGGTATATTCCATGCAGTAAAGAATATACTATAGACATAATACTGTTATTTGGTATATTCCATGCAGTAAAGAATATACTATAGACATAATACTGTTATTTGGTATATTCCATGCAGTAAAGAATATACTATAGACATAATACTGTTATTTGGTATATTCCATGCAGTAAAGAATATACTATAGACATAATACTGTTATTTGGTATATTCCATGCAGTAAAGAATATACTATAGACATAATACTGTTATTTGGTATATTCCATGCAGTAAAGAATATACTATAGACATAATACTGTTATTTGGTATATTCCATGCAGTAAAGAATATACTATAGACATAATTATGATATTCTTTATAAAGTTCCGTTATTTCCATCTATATTTTTTTCTCACATTTGGTTCGAACGTTTCAATTTTTGCTCTGATCTTCTAAAGAATAACAATCACAGTCATGTCATAAACTTACTCGGGTTTTTCTTTCTAGTGTTTTGCTTGTGGCATCAACGACATCGAAAACTCCAATAGTAGAGTTACAGAATTGGCACCATCTGTTTCTCACTCGACTAGCTCTCTATATCTACTTCTCCGGTCAAAATAAATTCTTACATTAAATTTTCCTAAAAACAAAAAAAGCATAAGAACATACATAAGAACATAAGAAAACGGGAGTCTGCAGAGAGCCGATTGGCCGATACAAGGCAGATCCCTTTCAAACCAAACCCATCTCGTCCATATGCCTATCTAATTTTATCTTGAAGTTCTCTATCCATTGACTTTTTGTTGCACTGTCGAGATCAGGAATGCTAGAATTACTCCAAGTGATACATTAAGAGACTGAACAGTAAGAAATGAATCTCGGTAATGTAATCGTTGAGGCTCGAGAAGTTTATCAACATTCTTTGCCAGTGTATCGTTATTGTTCCTCCAAATATGTGCTCTATATGCTTGACCACAACCGTACGTCGCCCCCCCCCCCCCCCTCTCTCTCCAGTCAGTTTCAATGACAGGTCCATGAATAACCAAAGTTTCTTACAACAGCAACTACACTGTAAAAATATTAGCACTATTTTGCAACAAAAAGGGTACACATCAACAGTGTTCTTCGTGTTATTTGTTCAATAATAAGTACACATAAACGATTAAAACACTTCCAATGTGTATCATTGTTGTTACAAGAACATGTTTTTTCTTACAGTGAAGACAATATTTGATTTGTGCTTTATATTGGAACATATTTCATGAACAGCTTCTGACCACATATCTCCACGTATGCATTCTTAAAAGATACAATATACTGCAACTTAGACCAAGACTATCTATCTATCTATCTATCTATTGCCTGACGCCGTGATCCCCGAAGGGGTGGCCACGAACGAACTGCCCCCATGCACCTCTGTCCCCAGTCAGTCGACGCCCCTCCCCCCAACCAGCACCGCCTTCGTTCATGTACTTCCTCACTCCATCCTTCCACCTCATATTCGGTCTACCTCTCCCCCTCTGTCCCTCCACCTCGCTCTCGTACACCCTCTTAGTCATTCTCTCGCTTTCCATACGTTCCATATGGCCGAACCATCTCAAGTTGTTCCTTTTCACACTTTCCAGCACATCTACCTATATCCAAGACTATAAATGTATATATTAAACCTTCCATAAACATGATCATCTTAATTAGATTAAAATGAAAACCTTGCACAACGAACAAATTAAAATAGAAACCGCACAATATAAAAACAAAATAACTCATCAAAATCATTAAGTGGTAATAATACATTGAAGATTTAGCAAAACATTACTATGAAATACAAAACATCACATAATTATAGTGTGGCAGATAAGTGAGATGATTTGTGGGAATTGTGAGGTTCTTGATAGAAGTGTCAAAATAGGCATACACAATAATAATCGCAGTATAATCAACACTAGATATAGGGCCATCACAGGTTTAGCCTATGTTGGCTTTGGCTGCCACTTTGCAATTAATCTTCATAGGAGTACTGACACACATATATTTACCCCAAACTGTATACTGTGGTAGAGATGTCAGAGTGTGCCAATTTTGACACTTTTATCAACAAATGCACAATCATTCTACCTAACTGCTTCACTAATAGAATGTACATCATATATGAGTAAATCCATTATACTGGCCGTAATGAATGCATTATCAACTTATATTATGCACGTTGAACTCATTGCGTTCAAAATAACATAGATATTATCTTTTATATACCCGCTACCGATGCCTAGTTAACTATTAAGTCAATTATTCGCACCTACGACCTAGACCTGTGAGCGTGGAGTGTCTGGCAAACTGGCACCAGTTCACAATTGTAGTTAACTTTGTCGCTAACTTTTTCGTGATCTGCAATGTAAGCACGCGTTGCTAACATTATCAAGAAATGGCGCCAAATGAGAGTGAAAGAGCTTCAACATGAACCTTTATTAATCTATGTACATTATGAGGAAGAACACTTTTTTAACAAAACACCATAAGGAAAGGCGCTTTATTGACAACGGTACACAATTACCTAAAGGTTAGGACAGTGATCTTGGTTCTTGGTGGCTTTTAAGGGCGATCATTGCCCTGTCTCTTGTGTGGC
This sequence comes from Paralithodes platypus, assembly GCA_032716605.1. NCBI lineage: Eukaryota > Metazoa > Arthropoda > Malacostraca > Decapoda > Lithodidae > Paralithodes > Paralithodes platypus. The sequence goes on along the minus strand of CM064529.1, from coordinate 26,904,774 downwards.
AGTACAGTCTTCACATGCAATGCACTAGGCCGGTCATTTTCAGATAGGCGCCGACCAGCCGGATGGCCCGTACTCGTACTCCCTCGGTGAGGCCCCTGCCTCCAAGGATGGTCGGAAGCAATAAATCACGGATCCCCAGGTGACGAAGGCGTTCCTGGAGGAGCAGGCGGTGGGAGTAAAAGCGCGGGCAGTGGGCGATGACATGGATGATCGTCTCAGGCCGAAAGCACCACCTGCAATTAGGACTACCGATGATGTTCAGATGGTAGAGATGGGCAGATAGTGCCGTGTGGCCAATGCGGATCCTCGTGAGAGCGACATCATATGGGCAAAGGGGGTGTCGGACCCAAGGCTGAATCGCTGAGTCCTCCCGATAAGTCCCAAGTGTCGTTGCCTGTAGTGCGAGGCGGAGTTCAACATCCCACAAGTGGCGGCAGGTGAGGCGGACTGTAGATGCATGGGTGCGCAAGACTTCCTGTAGGGGCTCCACCACAGCTGAGGAGTGCGCCATTGAGGCAGCTTGGTCCGCCACGACATTACCACTGATCCCGGTATGTACAAAGGAGTACAAAGGAAATCAAGCAACAACAGATCTAGTGACCTTTCTAGGCTGCTTGTCCTCCAAAACACTGAGGATCAAGTGTCCAAACAGTGGTTTAGAGTTGGTAAGGGAACATTGGAAAGGGAACTACTGCCCTGCCACTAACGTGGCAGGACTAGGAAGTTAGTAGGGGACATATGGGTTAGTAACTGAGGGGAGGATAAAGTTATTCATTTACAAACGCAGTCAGTCAGGGGTTTGATGCGAGATATTTGTCTAGGCGGAATTTAAATGAATCAACGGTGCTGCAGTCTATAACGTCTCGGGGAAGCCCATTCCACAAGTTGACAATTCGATTGAAGAAGAAATTCTTAGATTCGTGCGAGTTAAAAGATTTACCAATAATTTTGCAACCGTTTCCCCGCGTGTAATTAGATTGGTCGATAGTGAAGTACTTATTACAGTTCATATTGTCGATGCCTTTGATGATTTTGAACACTTGAATTAAGTCACCTCTTAATCTGCGCTGGGTTAAAGGAAATAGATTTAATTCTCTAAGACGCTCTTCGTATGGTTTGTTCTTTAGGCTAGGTACCTTTTTGGTAACTCTACGTTGAACTCGTTCTAGCTTGTTTATATCTTTTTGGTAATAAGGGCACCAGGATTGAACGCAGTATTCCAGAAGAGGGCGGACTAAGGAATTGTAAAGGGTTAGGATAACTTCTTTGGATTTATGCTCAAATGACCTGCCTATAAAGCCAATTATTTTGTTTGCCTTCTTAACAACTTCTGAACATTGTTGACTCGGTTTTAGGTTACTCGATATTGTTACTCCCAGATCAGTTTCTCTGTTTACATTCTTAAGCTGAGTGCCATTCATCGAATAGTTTGCTTTCTCATTTAGGTATCCGACATGTAGTACTTTACATTTATCCGCATTGAAACTCATTTGCCAAATTTGGGCCCAACATGACAATTTATCTAGATTGTGTTGCATATCGTCAACTTGTTCTTTTGAGAGTACGCTATTTGCAATTTTTGTATCGTCAGCAAATTTTGAGATTGTGCAGGTGAGACCCTCATCTATGTCGTTGATGTAAATTAGAAAGAGAATTGGTCCTAGTACCGATCCCTGGGGTACCCCGCTACTTACATTGGTCCATTTAGATGCCTTACCGTTTATGACTACCCTTTGCTTTCTGTTGCCGAGCCAATTTTCTATCCATTTCAACACACCGTCTTGTATTCCATGCGCTTTTAGTTTTAGCAGTAAACGTTTGTGGGGAACTTTGTCAAAGGCCTTTTGAAAATCAAGGTATATAATATCTACAGCTTTACTCTCATCGTAGAGGTTGAGGATATCGTGGAAGAAGTCTAAGAGGTTTGTTAAACAGGAACGTTTTTTACGAAAGCCGTGTTGAGTATCTTTAACCCTTAATTAGCGGCTCACCACATAAGTCGAGTTAAATAAAGCTGGACTATGTGGCGGCGCTCGACATAACTCGAGTGGCAATTTCAGCACGTAATGTTGCTGAGAGAGAGAGACAACTGGTGGCAGGAGAGTAGCGAGCGTATGACTGCTCCAGACCACCGCGGCGAACCTACTGACACGAATCTCACCTCTCTCCTACCTCTCTCACTCGCTATATAAGGAATTGTATGGGTAAAGTGCCTAATTACATGCTTTTTGCACTCGCGTTGCACGGTTATTGCAAGAAAACTAGCCAACATAAAAGGATCGTTATGGTGTCATTCGAAAGCTCTGTTTATGCCCTTTCAGGGATAGATACTTGTTTTACGTTCTGGGTCTTATTTAGGCATGAAAATGATCACGTAAACAGCCCTATTTTGGCTAAAAACACCCCGCTGGGCGGTACATATAAATAAACCGCATAGGCCGCTCTTAAGGTGTTAAGTATGTTATTTTCCTCTAAGTGATTTACGAGTCTGTCTCGCATGACCGTTTCTAGCATTTTACATACAACTGAGGTTAAGCTAATTGGACGATAGTTACTGGGTAGGGATTTGCTGCCTTTTTTGAATATCGGTGTTACGTTGGCTAGCTTCCACTGATCAGGCATAGTTCCAGACAGCAAGGATTTATTGAATAGTAATGTCAGTGGTTTGGAGAGCTCATTCTTAGCTTCCTTTAGAACTCTAGGCGAGATTGTATCAGGTACTGGCGTTTTATTTACCTTGAGTTTATCTAAACATTTCAATACTTCTCTCTCTGTAACGGTGATATTGCTTAGAACATCTGAATTATCAATCTGAATCGGCGATGGTGTAGGGATATCACTGGGGTCTTCTGTTGTAAAAACTGATGCAAAGAAGGTATTGAGGGCATTACTCATTTGTACTTCGTCTTTGGTGTATTCTCCTTTTATGTGAAGGCACCCACTACAGGATCACCATCCAAGGGGGAGCGAGCCGACGGAGTATGAGGCCTTGAATCCGAAATACCAGGGAAGCGTAGGAGGAAGGTCGAGGCGAGTTGAGGAGATGCAATGATGACAGCGAGTCCGTGTATATGACGACATGTTGGGGACGTAGGTTAGTCATGACAAACACCAATGCTCGATATACCGCAAACAATTCCGCCGCTATTATAGGATGGCGACCAGACAGCTTCCAGGTCTGGCAAAGAAACAGATCCTCGTAAAAGACCGCCGCAGTAGCGGAGGGCGGGACGAGCGAGCCATCAGTGTATATGTGAAAATGTCCGTCGTATATGGTGCCACTCATTTCCGCAAAGAGGGTTTATGCCATCGCCGAGTCCCGGTCCTTCTTGATGTTGTCGGCAAAGGTAAGGCGTAAGTGCGGCGAGAGGTCCATCCATGGAGGCACAGGCGACAACATGGGGACGGGGGACAGTCGAGGGGCAGGTATGTTCAGTCGCTGGTAGTGTTGTAGGCCTCGGACGAGGAAGGGTTGTCGACGGCGCACTGGCCAGCGTGGGGCCTCAGATGCGACCCCAGACTCGGCATGGAGTACTGCAAGGGGATGGGACACCGTGAATTGAGCTACCCTCATCATCCACTTACAGTCTAGGTAGATCCTATCCCAGGAAAGGGGCAGCAGGCCAGAGTCCGCCTGGAGGGAGCTAGTAGGGGAAGAGCAGAACGCACCCATTGCGATGCGAACGCCGTGTTGTGCATGACGTCTAGCCGGCCTAGGATTGATGCCGACGCTGATCCGTAGACGGCACTGCCATACCTGATCTTACTCCTGACGAACGATTCATAGAATCGCAGCAAATCATCCCTGGAAGTTCCCCACCGAGACCCGGCAATACATTTCATCAGATCCAGGCGCTTCAAGCAGGACGTCCGTAGATAGTCAATGTGCGGACGCCAAGTAAGGACAGGCCCGTCCAACCACATCCCAAGGAATTTGTGCCTGGTACGGTATGGTATCTGCGCCCCACCTAAGGACACACTTGGTACGCCATGGAGTTTGGTCTTCAGAGTAAAGCACATGAGAGCACTCTTCTGGGGATTGAGACTGAGACCCCAACGAATCGCCCAGTCATTGAAGGAGTGATCCGCTGCCTGTAGTAAGTCCTGTGCCTGAGGGAGGGTGTCAGCCCAACAGACGAGGGTAATGTCGTCAGCATATACTAGCGTGGATGTTGAGGGGGATCGAGGGTAGTCAGACACGAGGGCATTATACAGAAAAGCACTGAGGCCTGATCCCTGAAGGATCCCACTATGTACTGGAAACTGCTGCGAGCGTGCTGTCCCCACGGAAACTGAGAAAGTCTAGCCCAGTAAGAAGCTGCAGAACCAGGAGAGCACTTGTCCTCTCAACCCTAATTCACCCAGTTTGTACAGTATACCAGTATGTGAGGCAGCATCAAATGCCCCCGCGACATCAATAAATGCCGCCAGGAGTACCTTCTTCTTAGGGTACACATCCTGGACGAGATGCTCAAACCGGAGCAACACGTCAATTGTACCACGACCCGGCCTGAATCCCCCGAGGTCATCGGACAGTAAGTTGTTGGACTCAAACCACCAAGACATCCGAGCAAGAACTATTTTCTCCATGAGCTTGCCGACCACAGAGAGGAGGCAGATACCCCGTCTGGATGACAGGAGTGCTGGGTCTTTACCAGGTTTGGGGAACGGGAGGAGTAGAGCACGTTTCCAAGGTGCCGGAAAAACGCCCGAACACCAGCTCAAGTTATATAAAGCAAGTAAGGAGGCTTGAGCCTCTTGTGATATATGGGTGAGCATCTCGTTCGCCACGTCATCAGGCCCCATCGCTTTACCCTTTGGAAAACTGGCCAGGGCACGTTGAAATTCAGCCTGGGTCAAAGGACGAGCTAGGTCTGCAGGGAGTGGAGATTCAGTGTGGAAGGATATCGACGTGTCAAGATGGTCTTCCGCCTGCAGGGGAACAGGCTGACCAAACTTCTCGGAAAAGAAAGTCGCCAATGACTCAGCCTGTTCCTGGGGGTCGCATATAAGACTGTTATTGACGATAATAGGAAGGACGTATTGACCCGCTTTCCATTCATTTTCCTTACAAAACCCCAAGCTTTCTTACAGGACCCCGCAAACTTTAATCCAGTGCAGTGAACCCCCCACTCAGCTCTCTTCGCCGCCAGCAGTACCCTGGTACAGATAGCATCTGCCTTCTGGAAGGCCCGCTTCAACTCATCACCAGGACACCTACTCCATTCCCTCCAAGCACGCCGACGAGCAATCACTGCCGCTGCACACTCCGGGTTCCACCAGGGCACCGATGGGTGGGAGGAATGGGCTGTCCCAGTCCTCTTGAAAGCGTTCTCCGCAGCCTCGACCAGACACTCCGAAACGGCCGCTGCCACCGGACCCAGGGAATCTGCGGCCGAGTCATCATAATGGGGCAGGTTAACAGCATAAGTCCTCCAGCCATCGTCCCTGAAAGCCCAGCGAGGACGGGCCTTAATAGTGTCCTAAATAGCCAGGCCTGGAACAGTCATCACAACAGGGAGATGATCACTGCCCATATAGGGCCCCACTCGAAATTCCGCTCCCAGAAAAATGCCATCTCCTAGACACAGATCCAAGGTTGAGGGAGCAGCAGTGCAGGGGTCGATACGAGTGGGAAGTCCAGGAGTCGTGAGGAGTCTGAGGGTACTGCCGCCCAACAGAGCACTGAAGAGGGAAGCGCCGGACTGGTTAGCGGAGGCACGGCCAACAGCCGGATCCCAATATTCATGACGAGCGTTGAAGTCGCCTATCACAAGACGGGGTGATGGCAGCTGGCAGAAGTAGTGTTCGAATTCGCCCGTTGTAACATGGCGACAAGGGTTGTAGCATAAAAGCACCGAGGCCCAACCATTGTTAATGGCGATGGATACAGCTATGACCTCCATGACGCCTCCTCCATATCCCCGCAGGGAGATTTCCTTGCTGGAAATTTTGCCAGAGACAGATAGAACTAAACCCCCACCTCTAGTACCTCTGTGAGCCCGGTACATGGTAAAACCAGGGAACCGGAGCGTTAATTTACGCGTCATCCAGGATTCACATATTCCCACAAGAAAAGGGGATTCTCTCTCAATCAAATGTCGTATATCGTGAGTCTTGCGGCACAATGAGCGAGCATTCCATAAAATCAGCCGCTTATCAGTAGTCGGCGCCATCACGGCGACATTAGGAGCGAGAACAGTCTGTGCAATATCCGAAAACAAATATCCTTAAAAGAGAGCCCCACCTGTATGAGATCCAATAACTCTGAGAGAATGAGGCCAAATGATTCTAGGGTAGGTATCAGCGGGGAGACGTCAAAGGAAGGTGAAGATTATGAGAGCCCCTCAGGAGAGACACCCTTATTGGAGGCCGGAGATGGACGTGCCACAGGTGCACGCCGCGGGACTCCGGGCATACTCGGTCGAGAGGCTGGAGCTGTCGCCAGGGAACCATTGTCGCGGGTCCCGGGTGCCGGTACTCCACGAGATCCACGGAGAACGTCACGATGAGGGGCATCAGCTGCGATGCTTGGACGAGGAGAGGGCGGCATGGCTGGACGATGAAATATCACACTCGCGGAAGAAGTCGGCAGTCGTGACACTCCCAACACACGACGGACACCTGGGGCATCGACATCATCAACATCCTGCGATGGTACCACTTCATCCATCTGATCCGGAAGGGGGGCGAATCGATTTAGGGAGGCGACAGAGGCGTAGGACAGATCACCCCTCACCACCCGAGATGACCGATGGGGAGTGGAGGGGCCAGACCCTACCGCAGTGGCTGCAGGGGATGGGCCGGAACGCTTGCGAGGGTTAAGAGATCGAAGAAACTGATTGTGTGCTACGAGGGTCACTACCCCCTCCCGGTATTCCTCGGGTGTCTGCAATGCTTGACGATAGACCAAGCATGAAGACGCTGTCACCTTATGCTGACCATTGCAGAAAAAGCACTTCGGCGCATTCGAACAGGTCCCCTCATCAGACCGTTTCGGATGAAAACGACTACATGTCTCACAGCGCACCTTATTTCTGCAGGATAGGGAGCTGTGACCAAACAGATGGCATTTATAGCATCTCAACATGCGAAAGTGGTACGGCTCGACCGAGTAGCAGACATGACCCAGTAGAAGCTTCTTCGGCAGTGGCCACGTAAACCTCAGACGGACCACATTAGAGGCCGACCGGGTACCGTCGTCGTTTCGTCCCATAAGCCGAGTCACCTCCTCCAACGACATCGGGTCACCTCCTAAAGCACGTGAACCCTGCAATATGTCCACATCAGAAACCGCACTGTTGACAGGACCGATCTTGCCCCAGGAGTATGCTGGATCTTCAGGTGAGATAGAAATCCGGCATCGGACGGTCCAATCCCCGAATTTAACCATGTTTACCGGGGACTCCCCCAACGAACACACCAATTGACGTGCAATGGAGATACAGACTGCAATACCACGGCCTAATACCCGCGTATCACCTGCCCTAACATATTTGGCAAATACTGAATCATTGATGGCATGGGTAATCTTGGAAGGCGCATTAAAAACAGGCTCACGACACATAGGATCATGATTAATAATGTACGTTACCAGCAATGGATTATCCACCAACACTTCATCTGGGCGAATGAGCTCTAACGGCTGCGTTGAACCGCCCTCCGACCGTGCCAGTTTCTGTGCGCGCCCATCCGACAGGCTATCACCACCATCCGGACGGTCCAGGGTCTCACTTCCACGTTTGGATCCCTGGGAATGTTGGGATTCCATATGTTCTGTAGCACCAAGGATGGGGGGGGTGGTCAGCTCCCTCCACCAAAGGTGGCCCCACCATGTCAGTGATGGCGCCAACAGGCCCAACACATAACACTTCACAACGACACAAATCGCCGCACACCCCACAGTACTAGCAACCCCTAGCCAAGTCACCAGCTTGCCAGGGGGAGACACTGGGCAGCTACACCACCAAGACCGTTATAGGAGTCACTCCAGACGTCGCACAGTTGCACTACACCCCACCGTCCACAGCCCCACACACACCGAGCTCGGCTAAGCTACCGGTAAGCTGCCGACCAGACAATTACACAATTGTCTAAGTCCATAAGCGAAGCAAACTTAGTCCAGAACCGCATGTCACTAGCCCACTCCACTGAGCTTACACCCCTGGCCAAGCCCTAAACTCGCCCTTAAAATAACTTCGCGAGGGCAGCGAGAACGAACATCACATGGAGGTTTCGTTTACATATAGGACAGTGATCTGAATAATCTATTTGAGAAATGTTGTTAATAAAGTGTTCGTCTTCAGCTGGTGTTTCTATTTACACTATCAACTTATCGGGAATAATGTTAACATGAACCTTGATAACTTTTGACCTATTGACATTTGTTGTGCCTTTTCCAACACCACTGGTAACATTTTCCTTGATAACAATAAATGTTGACAGAATGAATGTATACACCATATAAGGAAGAGCACTTTATTGACAACATTTCGCATAAAGCTTAATCAAAATCAAATTTGACCTGATGAAGCTCTATGCAAAACGTTGTGAATAATGTGCTCCTCCTCATATGGTGGTAAAAATATTGTCCTTCCTATTTCCTGCATCCTAGTTCCCGATAGTTGTTTACCTCCCTCATCTCGCTGGCTATCATCTCCAAGGTGTGATAAAAGTGGTGTATAATGGAATTGGTCATTCTGACCACCGCCGGCGGGTGGGTAACACACAAATTATCCAAGCGAGAAGATACTAAATAACACGAGGTAAAAGCTATTTCTATGATGATGCTAATAATATAGGGGGGGGGGGTAAAACATAATACGGACATTACCTACACACACGAAGTATATATATATATTAATATAGAATGCGAGACTCATATATCAGTCTTAAATTATCCTTTACTATGTTGTAAGCAATTTCTTACCTCGTTGACAAATTTCCATAATCCATGTCTAAGGCAAAAAAACTACCACCAAATCTAACCAAGTGAGGAACACAGGATAGAAGAGGGTGTGATAAAAATAAATATAGCATAATTATAATAATTATAATAATAAATGTAAATAAAACTAATGCAAAACAAATATGAAAAATCCATAATTATATACGTGCCTGCATGACCGATTTTTATGAAGGTTTGAGGCTCCTTGGTTGCCGAGATGTGCTTCCCTTGGTAAAGTAAAACTATATTAGTACTCTATTGCAACTCAATACCTATTGCATGTACAGTATGTTAGTGCCCTCGATGCCAGCACCACCTGCCACCTCTAGGGTCTACAGAGAGGTATTGTAATCATCTCACTGCTTCATTCTACATAATCATACAATCTTACTGGCGGTCTGGGCTATATGTCAACTACAGTACCGTACTTTGACGTGATGGTGGAAAGTGTTACTGGTCAATAAACTTTTTAGTTTTTCAGATATGTAATTTGATGTTCATATCGATTTACGTACAGTATCCTGCCTATAACCGCGCTCGCGTTTGTCTATTTTCGCCTAGTTCACCTTACTTGTTATAACCATACAAATATGTTTGTAATGTGTTATCAACTCTGCGAAGCAGAGTGGTATCATGCACACAGATCCCGCCCGTATACTGTGCACCACCAGTCAGCTTGTCTGTCGTCGTCGTCTGTCGTCGTCATCGTCGTCGTCGTTGTCCGTCTGTCTGTCCGGATACTCCTAGACCGTTCAATGGATTTTCACCAAATATCACAGGTATATCCATTTGGTCAATGCGAAGGTCAATCAAAATTAAATTTTCCATTTAACTTTAAGGTTAAGGTCAAAGGTCAAGGTTAAAAATAAGGTAGATATTTCATATTTTTTAGTTTTTACACAAATGTCTTCATTTGCACTGTACAAGTTACTATAGTAACCTTCATATTGTATTGACTAAATTTTAGATATATATTCCAATGGGAATAGTCAAATGTCAAGGTCAAATTTCAAAATAGGTATTTTACTAGTATTTCTTATACTAAGTGTTAGATTCTCATTAGGCTTACCATGTATATTCCGAATACCTTGGTCAAAATCATACAAGAAATTATACAATTCCATATGAAAGGTCAAGGTCACAGGTCAAGGTCAAAATATATAAGGTCAATATGCTATTTTCTTTACTTTTCATGCACACTTCACAAAATTTGGAGAGATATGGGCATTTTAGATGAAAACGCAAATTCTACATTTTGGGACACATATCACAAAGGTCAAGATCAAGGTCAAAGGTCAAGGCAACTATTATATTACTATATATGAAACTAAGTAATTTGTTATAATGAAATTAGGCATGCTTATTTGATTTCCCTGGGCATGTCAATGCGAACAAAATGTACTCTTACATAAAGGTCAAGGTCAAAGGTCAACTTAAATATGTTTAGTTTGTTCTCAAATGTCTTAATTTTCACTATACAAGTTATTGGTAACCTTGATATCATATTGACCAAATTTTAGATAAATATTCTGAAGGGTAAGGTCAAAGGTCAAGGTAAAAGGTCAAACTAAGTTTTTACTAGTATTTCTTATACTAACTGTTAGATTCTCACTAGGCTTACCCTGTATATTCGGAATACCTAGGCCAAGGTCATACAAAAAACTATACAATTCCATATGAAAGGTTTAGTTGCACTTTAAATGACATGGCAAATAATAAATGCTCATATATCATAAAGGTCAAGATAAAGGTCAAAGTTCAACTATTCTATTAATATACAGTATATGCAACTATCTGATTGGTTTTAATGATATTAAGCTCGGTTCACACATGCCCGGTCTGAGCTCCCGTCCGGCCCTGACCTCTTAATTCGCCGTGCCTAGGCGGCGTCCTTTTATTGCATGCATAAAATGGACCGTGTGGGTCGGAGGAACTGCCAAAAAACGTGTTATGCCGGGACACCCACGGGACATACACGGACACACACAGAAGTTATTGTCTTGGTCGGGGACGGACGGAACGTTAGAACGTGTATGTGTGACCCGAGCTTTAGGCATGCTTATTTGATTTTCCTGGGTAATGTCAATGAAAACAAAAAGTACTACTACATAAAGGTCAATGTCACAGGCAAGGTCAAAGGAAACTTTTATTGTTAATAAAAAAATAATAACTTTTTGGAAAACTGGCTGTGTTGGTTGATTATTACTTATATAACATGTATATGAAATTTCACAAATATTGTAATAGTTAAAGTCAAAGGTTAAGGTCAAAGGTCAAAACAAGTGTTCAAAATTTTCTCTAATTTCCTCCTAGACTGTTTAATGTATTGTCACCAAATTGTGCAGGCAAATTCAGTTGGTCATTGTAACGACCATTCATATATATACAGTATATATATATATATTTTTGTTTTCACTTTACTCCAAGGTCACAGCATATGGTCAATATTTCTCATCTATAAGTTTTTATATGAATTACACCATATTCACTACGCTACATAATACTAACTTTGGAGTTAAACTAACTAAATTATAGATAAGGATTTCTAAGGTCAAAGTCAAAGGTCAAGGTCAAAGGTCAAAATAAGATTTTTACTAGTATTTCATATTTACTGTAAGATTCTCACTAGGCATATCATGTATACTCGGAATACCTAGGCCAAGATCATACAAGATAAACATAATTTAATATGATAGGTCAAGGTCACAGGTCAAGGTAAGATATAAGGTCAATATGCCCACTTCTTTAGTATTCATGTAAACTTCACAACATTTGTTGAGACAGTTGTGCATTAAATGAAAATTAAGATGTTAAATGTTCTGACATCATGAAGGTCAAGATGAAGGGCAAAGGTCAATTTGCTGGAGACCTTTCTTAAACTGACTATTATCGTTAATTATTACCCATTATAAAATTAAAAGGATATAACTCGTACTGAACGCGATAATGTATCGTCACCAAATTTTGCAGGAAAATTAGTTGGGCAATGCGACGATTGTCCATATATTGTTTTTTCAATATTCAAAGGTCAAGGTGAATGGTGAAAGTCACAGCTTATGGTCACTATTTCTGTCTTTTATATATTTTAAATTGGAATTACATCTTATTCCTAATCCTACAAAATTGTCTTACGCTGACCAACTTGTAGATAATTATTCCAATTGTAAAAGCCAAATGCGAATACAAATAGAGCCAAAGGCAAACCTACCTGTGGCGAGTGACTCCCCCAGATTTAAATGGGCGACAGGGCCAAAATTAAGGAACGTTCGAGCCAAAATGTCTGGACACACAGAGTTTGAAACAATTTAAGTCACATGGCTCAGTTCGACAGGACTGGGTCATGCCACTGTGTGAGGCCCGGGCAGGAGTGGTGTATTCGTAGTCTTTCCACAGTAGGGTAAAACAAAACATAAACTGTATTTGTATGTAACATGTGTGATGCACATAAATAAAAGGGGATGTGTCGGATGGTTGAAAGCCACAGTTGCTCGCGCGTTTGGGGCTAGCAACACGAATTATGAAAAACATGCATCCTCCTTCATTCACTGTCCCTCCCTTCACTCACTCAACCCCACAATTTGCCGGAGGATAACAGGTTTTTCACAATACGTAGACGGAGTTTTTTTTTTAAATACAAATTTAAGTCATGGGATGAGGGAAAGATGGATTCAGGGAGAGAGTTCCAGAGCTCAGCTGTTGAATAGAATAATGGTTGGGAGATAAGTTTCACTCATGAGTTGGAGAGTTGTATGGTAGATTGTGTTGCAAGACGGGTACTATGTACCCTACGTGGAAGAGGTGGTATGCACTGAGAGAGCTCTGAAGAACACTGAATATTGTAGTAGCTTTATCGTATATAAATTTACTTGTCCTGGTTGTCAGACCAGGAATATAGGATGTTCTGGACGGGCCTTTAAAGTGCGAATGTTCGAGGACATTGGTAAAAGTCATCGATCAGGTAAATTTTTGCAAAACATTTTTTGTTCGGCCATTCGTAATCGTGCTAGAGAACAAAACCATCCCTACACTCCTGAGGATTTTCAAATAGTTGCCAAGTTTCGGAGCCACTATGAAGCACTTATTGGTGAAAAATTACTAATAAAAAAGATCAATCCTGAACTTAACGTTTCACACAATTCATAATGTTTTATTTTATATCATTCTCTGCAATTAGTGTCCGAAACTTGGGGAGTGGTTGTATGAACAGTTGTGTTTGGTTGAGTTGGGTTAGTTTAGTTGTCCCTTAGCTATCATGGGGTGTGGATCTCTTTCGATGTGCTTAGGTTTTTGAGGTACTGTACATGGGTGTTTTTTGTAATTTTTTGATTGTGTGCTTATCAATTATCAAATAATTTTAGCTTTTTTGTTTGATGTTCATTGTTTACAAGATGGAGTTTGAGGCCAGTGGGTTATGATTAATGTTGTTTTGTATGTATCACTAGGTATATTTCAGCTTATTAAGTGATAAAATGTATTACATTACATCTATTTTCTTTCCAATAGTATAATACTTATTTTGTATATTTTTAGGATCAGTCTGTATAACCTGAAGATGGCACCTTGTTGATGCCGAAAATTCGAGTAATCAACATGGCGTATGGCGCAGCTCTATCTCTATTCTTCCTCTTGTTATATATATATATATATAATTCGAGTAATAAACATGGCGTATGGCGCAGCTCTATCTCTATTCTTCCTCTTGTTATGGAAACTGCGGTGCCCTCGGCCCCCTACTGATGTCTTAATTACAAGATATGACAGAACTGCTTTGACGACCTACCATCAACTTGAGAAGACCCACCTGAAAATCTGCAAAATTGAACTAGATATTTCCTTTCTACAAAAATGTCTACAATACAATATAATACCTAAATTTCTGAAGTTTAAGATTTATGACAAGCGGTTTAACAATTCTGAAACTTATCGAGAATGGCAGAACACACTTTTGGACAGAGAAATACGACAACAGATGAACAAACTAAAAACTACCTTAAATAAACTTGCATGCATTAAAATCGCTTTTAAAAGTCAAGTGAGCTTCATAGATTACTGGGTTTTTCTTTGGAAGATTAAAGAACATAGTGTAACTATTTCAGACAAAATCAAAACTAGGAACGAGAAAAAAACTTAAGGGTTTGGGTGTACTCCCTGCTGTATACAATGAACAATGCATATTTAATTTCTCTAGTAGGACCTTAAACAACAGGGAAAAAAAGTTCTTGCATTAGGTTTGGATTTTTGCATACCCTTCTACAGAACAGATTGGCTTAAGCATTATGTGTCTTTGGAAAAATGTTGTTACACCGTCTTAGATTGCTCAAAATTAGGATTATTGAAAGGGGATATTAATGAAGGTAATCTTATAGACAAAATTAAGAACTTTAGTAGCAATAATTATGATTTGGCTAAGCAAAACTTTAAACATGCTTGGTCTTCAGTATTTCGGTACCGTGATTTAGATTTACTTAAAGCTCTTGGAAAGGACGACACGATTGTAATAGTTAAACCAGATAAGGGTAGGGGAGTAGTTTTGCTAGATAAGAAGAATTACTTAGATAAAATGTCCAGAATACTCAATGACAGAACGAAATTCAAGAAGATTAATGGTAGTATTTTTGATAACGTCATAAGGTTGGAGGATAAATTAAATAGAATACTCAGAACCATCAAAGAAAAGATTGGAGATGATGTGTATAATTGGTTATATGCTTCTGGCACTAATCCTGGCATCGTTTATGGGTTACCTAAAGTCCACAAAGATAATTACCCGTTGAGACCCATTGTATCCTGCATTAAAACTGCAGCATATAATGTGTCTACATTTGTAATACCCTTAGTTAAGCCACTGACTACGAATCAATATTCTCTACCTAATTCCAAATACTTTGTTAATGAAATCACGTCTATGAATTTTCCTTCAAATTTTGTCATGGCTAGTTATGATGTTGAATCGCTATTTACCAACATCCCATTAGCAGAAACTATTGACATAATATTAGACAAATGCGAACCTCACAATTTCAATGATATAAATAAGAGTACACTTAAGAAATTACATAAGTTTGCCACATCTGAATCTTGTTTTTTGTTTGATGGTACTTTGTATAATCAGGTAGATGGTTTAAGCATGGGATCTTGGTTAGCTCCCTTGTTTTTTGAAGCCTTCCTATGCACCAAAGAGGTGAGTTGGCTTAATAACTGTCCCTTAGATTGCAAACCTTTGTATTACCGTAGATACGTTGATGATCTGTTTTTGATTTTCGATAATGACGATGCTAATGCCAAATTTTTACAATATATGAACAGTCAACACAAGAATATACATTTTACTTGTGAATTAGAAGAAAATAGTTCATTAGCTTTTCTAGATGTAAATGTTCATAAAACGGAACAGGGACTCACAACGGGTGTGTATAGAAAGCCAAGCTTCACAAATCAAGGACTCAATTGATTAAGTTTCACTCCAGATATATACAAGCTAAATTCCATTAAAACCCTGTTAAATAGAGCGTATGATATATGTTCCACGTATCATCTTGTACATGAAGAAATAGGCAAACTTAGAGATTATTTTGTTAACAATAATTATGTCAGGGATTTATTTGACAAGGTGTTGAAGAGGTTTCTTTACAGTAAACTATGTGCTTCTGATCAGGCTAAATCCAATGTTCCTAAATTGATAAAATACATTAAAATGCCCTTTTACAGTAAAGTAAGTTATCAGTACAGAAAATACATATCAAAATTGTTGAGTACTAGTTTCCCTGCTGGAAATTTTAGAATTATATTCACGAATGAGTTTACCATAGGAAATTTCTTCTCATTTAAATATCGAGTGCCTAACCAATTGTGCTCGAACATCGTATATAAATTTACTTGTCCTGGTTGTCAGACCAGGTATATAGGATGTTCTGGACGTGCCTTTAAAGTGCGAATGTTCGAGCACATTGGTAAAAGTCATCGATCAGGTCAATTTTTGCAAAACAATTTTTGTTCGGCCATTCGTAATCGTGCTAGAGAACAAAACCATCCCTACACTCCTGAGGATTTTCAAATAGTTGCCAAGTTTCGGAGCCACTATGAAGCACTTATTGGTGAAAAATTACTAATAAAAAAGATCAATCCTGAACTTAACGTTTCACACAATTCATAATGTTTTATTTTATATCATTCTCTGCAATTAGTGTCCGAAACTTGGGGAGTGGTTGTATGAACAGTTGTGTTTGGTTGAGTTGGGTTAGTTTAGTTGTCCCTTAGCTATCATGGGGTGTGGATCTCTTTCGATGTGCTTAGGTTTTTGAGGTACTGTACATGGGTGTTTTTTGTAATTTTTTGATTGTGTGCTTATCAATTATCAAATAATTTTAGCTTTTTTGTTTGATGTTCATTGTTTACAAGATGGAGTTTGAGGCCAGTGGGTTATGATTAATGTTGTTTTGTATGTATTTGGGAGCTTTTTCACTAGGTATATTTCAGCTTATTAAGTGATAAAATGTATTACATTAGATCCATTTTCTTTCCAATAGTATAATACTTATTTTGTATATTTTTAGGATCAGTCTGTATAACCTGAAGATGGCACCTTGTTGATGCCGAAAATTCGAGTAATAAACATGGCGTATGGCGCAGCTCTATCTCTATTCTTCCTCTTGTTATACTGTATATATATATATATAATTTTATATATAATATATATAATAAATATACTGTATGTATGTATGTATGTATGTATGGATGGATGGATGGATGGATGGATGGATGGATGGGGGGGTGGGGGGGGGGGGGGGGAGGATGGATGGATGGATGGATGGATGGATGGATGGATGGACAGTATAATCTGTTCATACCTCATATGATATTGAATGTATGTATGTACACATGTATATACTCAGGCACATACCCAATAGCTGGGGGTAGTTGACCTGAGACTGAGCTCAAACAGGAACAACAGAAACAAAAAATCACACTCATCTAGGGCGCCTAAAGACCCAGAAACCCAGGCTCATTGTTTTATTTTACCATTGTATCCCTTACCATTGGTATTGATTTAATTTGTCTCTGTTTAGAAAGTTTGTTTTTGTTTTTTGTTTTGTGGTGGTGGTGGTAGGGGGGGATATCACAATCACATGCTTTCCCGCATGACCCATTCAACATTGTAGTACCGAACCCGGTTTGAGCTACATAATAGGAGGCAAATTAGTTTCATAATTAGGTTCCATAATCAACCACAGCCATATCTCCCTCACTGCGCCGGCCTACATGAGAGTAGCAACATAAGAGGTCCCGAGGGTCAGAAACAATATGGCACCTGGGGAATTAAGTGCTCTGTTAGATATAGATTGGTGGATTGGGAAATGAGATAATTTAATGTAAAATAGAATAGTAGGCGGTAATTAAGCTAAAACAAAAATAACTGTAACACTACGAAGTGCGTACATTATGGTATGGTATGAGGTAAAGCGTGAGGTGGAAACAATATGGCGTCCATAAGTCAAGTTGACTCTATCCTCTTATACAGGTACACCAGCCTATATTACACGGCCTTAGTTATATTACACTCTTTGGTTATATACCGGTGAGTTCGTAGAACTTGTATGAGTTTACACTAAATACAAGCAGGGTCAAGAGTCTTGAAAAACCTCAATTCTTTATTTCCTGACTCCAAATATAAGTCAAGATATATTTGTTCTACGTAACGTCTTCTACCTAAGTGAATATAAATGTTTTGTTTGTGTATGCTAACAAAACTAGCTTCACATTACAAATAAAGCCACAATAACAAACTGCGGATGTTGAGCTTTACATTTGGCCCTCACTGTTCGATTTATGCTTCCGGCTAATTACAACTCATTCACAGTTTGCTGAAAAATAATGTTTCTATTTTTTACAATTTATATATAGTGGCCAAATTTAATTACTGGCCGGTATAATAAAGGTGTACTTATTTTGGGTTGAGGAACTTGATTAAAGGCGGTGTGACACAAGCGATTTGTCCATCAATGTTTACGGGCAATAGTAGTATGGCAGCTTCAAAATTTAAGGGGAGATTGGTCGTTTTGTTGGTCCCCTTTCTCCCTTGTGTTAAGCCCCATTTGTTTTGAGATTATACACGTTAGGCCCATTAGTTTAGCGATTTGAACACCTTGTTTTTTGTTTTTTGGTGGTGGTGGTGGGGGGGGGGGGGGGATATCACAATCACATGCTTTCCCGCAGTGACCCATTCAACATTGTAGTACCGAACCCGGTTTGAGCTGCATAATAGGAGGCAAATTAGTTTCATAATTAGGTCTCGGGGAGTGCACCCGATGACTGGAAGACTGGCATAATAGTCCCCCTATATAAGGGCAAAGGGGAAAGAGGAGTGTGTGGTAACCACCGAGGAATATGTCTTCTAAGCGTAGTAGGGAAGGTATACAGTAGGGTAGTGATTGAGAGAGTGAGAGTGAGAACGGAGAAATGGATAGGCGACGAGCAGGGAGGTTTTAGGAAGGGAAGAGGATGTGTAGATCAGATTTTTACCCTGAATTGTGTTGTGGAGAAGTATCTGGAGAAGAAACAAAAGGTGTATGTTGCCTTTATGGACTTGGAGAAGGCCTATGACAGAGTGGATAGAGAAGGTTTGTGGAAAGTACTTAGAATATACGGAGTAGAGGGCAAGTTGCTGAAAGCAGTGAAGAGCATGTATGAGGGTGCAAAGGCGGCAGTACGTGTGGAGAGTGAGCAGAGCGAGTTCTTTGACCTGAATGTTGGTTTGAAACAGGGGTGTGTGATGTCCCCGTGGTTGTTTACTGTATATATGGATGGAGTTATGAAAGAAATACTATCAAGAGCAGTGGATGTTGGTGTATCGCTGAAAAGGGAGGGAATTGAGTGGAAGCTACCTATACTGCTGTTTGCGGATGATACAGTTCTGATGAGTGATAATGAATGGGAGTTGCAGGGTCTGGTAAATGAGTTTGGAACAGTGTGCGAAAAACGGAATTTGAAGGTAAATACGGGGAAGAGCAAGGTTATGGTCTTCGAAAGGGGTGAAGTCACAGAGTGTGAGGTGAAGCTGAACGGTCAGGCTATGGAGATCGTCAACTCTTTTAAGTATCTGGGCAGTGTGTTGAGTAAAGATGGGACTATGGATGAAGAGGTGCGGGAGAGGGTACAACAGGGGAAGAGGGTTGTAGGAACGCTAAAAGCAGTAACAAGAAATAGGGTGGTCAGTATGGAAGTGAAGAAGTCCTTGCATGACAGTGTGGTAATCCTGACACTGACTTACGGAAGCGAAGCATGGACGTTGGTTGAGAGACTCAGACCAAGAGTGAGAGCAGTGGAAATGAATTACTTAAGGAGTGCGTGCGGAGTTACATGGAGGGATAGACAGACTAATGAGGAAGTAAGAAGGAGGTGTGGTGTGGAGGTAGATGTGCTGGAAAGTGTGAAAAGGAACAACTTGAGATGGTTCGGCCATATGGAACGCATGGAAAGCGAGAGAATGACTAAGAGGGTGTACGAGAGCGAGGTGGAGGGACAGAGGGGGAGAGGTAGACCGAATATGAGGTGGAAGGATGGAGTGAGGAACTACATGAATGAAGGCGGTGCTGGTTGGGGGGAGGGGCGTCGACTGACTGGGGACAGAGGTGCATGGGGGCGGTTTGTTCGCGGCCACCCCTTCGGGGATCACGGCGTCAGGCAATAGATAGATAGATAGAACACCTTTCGCCCTATTTGTTTGTCAATTTTAAGACCTTTCGTGCATCAGGTGTTGAGTTTTTCCTGGCGAGTGATAGCGAGCCTTAAATTTTAAGATGGGAAATTTGTTCTAACGAAAAATGTACACATTTACCTTGAAGGGGGGTCTAGGGGGTGTTTTTATAAGCTTGATGGAGGTCCAGCGAGGAAACTAAGAAATAAAGGAATACCAAAAAAACGGGCCATCTCCCCTTAAGTTTCATGAGAATTAAACTAGATAAACATAATCTACTTTCGATTTTCGTCTACGATTCCAACGCGAAAGAGCCTCAAAAAGTTCGAAAGCCAATTGTTCATCGAAAATATCTGTGAAGTTAGCTCGTGAGACACCGCCTTAACCCTCTCAGTAATTGAGGACGCGTGTTCAGTTTATTCTAACAAATTCATAGTATTACCAATCCACCAATTAACTTACAAATACACCTAATTAATGAAATCAATGACATTAACCTAATGAATACATGTGGTACTCCAAGGATTCTAAGCTAAGATACTCACATCGAAATTCAGCGCACTAACCATTACTGTATCAACACAGTTAGGCCTAAGGGTTTAAGCACAAGCTCAAGATACGTTATCCATTCTCGAATACTATATACTACACCGTTGTATGCAGTTATCCATTCTCGAATACTATATACTACACCGTTGTATGCAGTTATCCATTCTGGAATACTATATACTACACCGTTGTATGCAGTTATCCATTCTGGAATACTATATACTACACCGTTGTATGCAGTTATCCATTCTGGAATACTATATACTACACCGTTGTATGCAGTTATCCATTCTCGAATACTATATACTACACCGTTGTATGCAGTTTCTCGAATACTATATACTACACCGTTGTATGCAGTTTCTCGAATACTATATACTACACCGTTGTATGCAGTTTCTCGAATACTATATACTACACCGTTGTATGCAGTTTCTCGAATACTATATACTACACCGTTGTATGCAGTTTCTCGAATACTATATACTACACCGTTGTATGCAGTTTCTCGAATACTATATACTACACCGTTGTATGCAGTTTCTCGAATACTATATACTACACCGTTGTATGCAGTTTCTCGAATACTATATACTACACCGTTGTATGCAGTTTTGGAAGGCGACCTATGAATGAGAAGGGTAAACACGTCCATCTCAATTAAACTCTGGCTCCCCATATTCCTTCCTGAACTGAATATAATCACGAAATGAAAGGAAGAAACGCGTGTTCGGATCACAAAAGGGTTAGTATTGGCGTAATGAGTGAGATATATATAATATATATATATGAGGTGGATGAGGGGAACTAATCGTAGCAAGATTTTTTTTTTTTTTTTTTTTTTTTGAAGGCTTGCTCTCTATACCTCCATAGGACATAGCATTTTCCTTCCAAGGTCCCCTTTTGAGTTAAATTTGTACAATAAATATCATTATGAAGGAGACAAAAGACAATGCTGCCCGTAACAAGTGTCCCCCGTAAGGAAAAAAAGAGTGATATGGAGTCAAATTCAAGGTACATTAGAGTAGTACTGTCTTGACACACAGCTCAAGTAGTTTAATTGGACAAGAGGTCTTAAAACTGACTAAGAAATGGAAGGAAGGTCTTAAAATCGGCAAACTTATGAGGCTAAATATAATGGCGAAGGGGGTCCACAAAATACGCCCCTAATAAGGAAACAAAAGGTTTAGAGGCGTAAACAAATGGAAGAGAGAGGACAGATGTGCATAAGGGGTAATACACTGATCCTAGGCAATAATCATGTATATTAATTCTCCATACGAATAAACGTTTGTTATCAGACAACAACAAAGTTTGATGGTAGAGATAATGTTTTCATTGAGGGGCAAACCATCGCTGTGAAGCCAGCACGTGTATGGTTACTAACAATTGGTATCTACAGTAGACCATGGGTTAGTGAGAGAGAGAGAGAGAGAGAGAGAGAGAGAGAGAGAGAGAGTGTGTTCGTGTGTGTGTGTGTGTTTCTCTATTTCAAATGTCTATATAAAATCATCTTTAGCCTGTAGATACAAAGACTGATGAACAATGAAGTCTTCAAAGTAGTCAACGTATAGCGTTGAAAGGCTTATCGTCACAACAAATACACTGCAAATCAGAAAACCTAATTGTAACAAACAATAGTACGCACACACAGTGTTCTAATCGTTTATGTGTTCTGGCATGAATAGATAAACCGAAGAACACTGTAAATATGCATAATTTATGTTATAATTAAGTGTTAATTTTCACTGTGCAGTCAGGTGGCAACAGCAGAGATATATATGTGGCAGGTTGGTGGGTTGATGACGAAATAGTGAATATACAGTACGTACACCACTGTTTGACTCTAAATATATTCTAGTTAATAGGATTACAAGTTGGTGTTCTTACCATTCAGCCAAAGGTCGTGTGTGTGTGTGTGTGTATGTGTGACTATAAATGTGTATTGTGTCTTTGTGCATGTGCGTGTATGTCTGTTTGTAAGTGTGTATAACTGTGTGAATATCTCTGTGTACAAAGGAGTATAAAGGCAATCAAGCAACAACAGGTCTAGTGACCCCTCTAGGCTGCTTGTCCTCCAAAACACTGAGGATCAAGGCTTAGTGTCCAAACAGTGGTTTAGAATGGGTAAGGGAAAATTGGAATGGGAACTACTGCCCTGGAGCTAATGTCCGTGGCAGGATTAGGATGTTAGTAGGGGACAGATGGGTTAGTAACATAACACAGTTATAAGTGATCTTTCATAGTTCCGGAAAAAAGTAATATTTTAGTAATATATACAGTATACGCAATAATCCTTGATGAATCTGAAGGGGGAATAAAATATAGTTATTCATTTACAAAAGCAGTCAGTCGCGGGAATGATGCAAGATATTTCTCTAGGCGAAGTTTAAAAGAATCAACGGACCTGCAGTCTATAACTTCTCGGGGAAGCCCGTTCCACAAGTTGACAACTCGATTGAAGAAGAAATTCTTAGATTCATGTGAGTTAAAAGATTTACCAATAATTTTGCAACTGATTCCTGCGTGTAATTAGATTGGTCGATAGTGAAGTACTTACTACTGATCATATTGTCGATGCCTTTGATGATATTGAACACTTGAATTAAGTCGCCTCTTAGTCTACGCTGGGTTAAAGGAAATATATTTAAATCTCTAAGACGCTCCTCGTATGGTTTGTTCTTTAGGCTAGGTATAATTTTGGTAACTCTACGTTGATTGAACGCGTTCTAACTTGTCTATATCTTTTTGGTAATAAGGGCATCAGGATTGAACGCAGTATTCCAGAAGAGGGCGGACTAAAGAATTGTAAAGAGTTAGGACAACTTCTTTGGATTTATGCTCAAATGACCTGCCTATAAAGCCAATTATTTGGTTTGCTTTCTTAACAACTTTTGAACATTGTTGACTCGGTTTTAGGTGACTCAGTTACTGGATATTGTTACTCCCAAATCTGTTTCACTGTCTACACTCTTAAGCTGAGTACCATTCATTGAATAGTTTGGTTTCCGATATGTAGTACTATATATTTATCCGCATTGAAAATCATTTGCCTAATTTGGGCCCAACATGTCAACTTATCTAGATTGTGTTGTATATCGTCAACTTGTTCTTTTGAGAGTACGCTATTTGCAATTTTTGTATCGTCAGCAAACTTTGAGATTGAAAAGGTGAGACCCTCATCTATGTCATTGATGTAAATTAGAATGATAATTGGTCCTAGTAACGATCCCTGGGGTACCCTGCTACTTACATTGGTCCATTTAGGTGTCTTAACTTTTATGACTACTCTTTGCTCTCTGTCGCTGAGCCAATTTTCTATCCATTTCGACACACCGTCTTGTATTCCATGCGCTTTTAGTTTTAGTAGTAAACGTTTGTGTAGAACTTTGTCAAAGGCCTTTTGAAAATCAAGGTGTATAATATCTACAGCTTTAGTCTCATCATTGAGGTTGAGGATATCTTGGAAGAAGTCTAAGAGGTTTGTTAAGCAGGAACGTTTGTTACGAAAGCCGTGTTGAATATTTTTATGTATGTTATTTTCCTCTAAGTGATTTACGAGTATTTCTCTTATGAGTGTTTCTAGCATTTTACATACAACTCTGGTTAAGCTGATTCGACGATAGCTACTAGGTAAGGATTGGACGATAGCTACTAGGTAAGGATTGGACGATAGCTACTAGGTAAGGATTTGCTGCCTTTTTTAATATTGGTGTTACATTGGCGTTGATCAGGCATATGTCCAGACTGCAAGGATTTATTAAATAGCAATTTCAGTGGTTTGCAGAGCTCATCCATAGCTTCCTTTAGAACTCTGGGTAAGATTGTATCAGGTCCAGGCGATTTATTTACCTTGAGTTTATCTCAACATTTCAATACTTCGCTCTCCGTAATAGTGATATTGCTTAGGATATCAGAATTATCAATCTGAATCGGCGATGCTGTAGGGATATTATTAAGGTCTTCTGTTGTTAAAACTGATGCAAATAAGTTATTGAGAGCGTTACTCATTTTTGCTTCATCTTTAGTGTAATCTCCTTTCACATCTACTAACGGTCCAATCGTTGTAGTCACTACTTTCTTCTTCCTGATGTAACTATAACATTATTTCGGGTTTGTTTTACTTTGATTTGTAACATGTAATTGTAGTGTGTTTTTACTTTGCTTGATTAACTTTTTGGCTTTGCGTCGTAGATCTACAAATATAACTTTATTTTCATGGGTATAAGGGATTTTGAATCTATCATGACCATTCTTTTTAGCAAGCAGCCCATCCGCAATGTCTTTATTCCACCACTTAGGCCTATTATTATGTACTCTCCTTCTATTTTTTAATGCTATACACTCATTTACTGAAAAATCTCCATGATTGGTTTAGATCATCATTGTTAATCATAGAACTCCAGTCGATTTCCTTAAGTATTGCTCTAAGTTTACGGAAGATTGCTCTCTTGAAATTTGGGACTTAATCTTTGCTGGTAATGAGCTCATTGCTATTGAATATTATATGGAAAGTGATCGTACAATGGTAACTATTACTGAATTAATCACCAACATTCAAATTTTCTATTAGTTCTTCTTTTGTTGCAAGTACAGGGTCAAGAATGTTATTACCGGCGATCGAACAAATTGATAGAGCGAACTCTCTTGCAAGTTCGCATACAAGTCATGTCCGGAGTGTGAAGTAAGAGTATCGCCCCACTTGGTCACAGGTAAATTAAAGTCGCCTAACATTATGGTGTCTTGCGAGTTACTTACATCTGCAATTTGTACGTACATTTCTCGGTCAGTTTGCACTGATTGACCTTGAGGTCTGTATATTAATGCAAGTATTATTTGTGCACCTTTATTATTATTTATTAACACAAAGGATGTGTCGACGTTCACAATTTGGGGTTTTGACAAGAGGATCGGGTTAAGACTTTCTTTGATAAAAAAATAATACGGCACCTCCATTTTTATTTATTCGGCTTTTCTCAAACATTACATAACCGGGAAGTGAATAATCTGCTAAAAAGTCTCTGTCTTCTGTATTGAGCCAAGATTCTGTTATGCCAATTATGTCATAATTTTCTGTAAACACTAGTTCCTCTACTGTAGATCTGAAAATTATTGCCTATGCTACGAGCGTTTGCATAGAAAAGCTTTAAAGTACTTTTAGAACTCACGGAACAACGCTCTTTAATAGAATTTTTGGTTCTGGTCGGATCTACATTTACATTCATGGCTGTCCTCGGTCCTTGGTCGTTATCCCTGGCGGTTTTGGATTTGGGTCGTGTTGATGGAGCTTTATCCAAAATTGTGGTTCTTGACGGATTAGAATTTAATTCCTTCGCAGGTCGCCGTCCTCGCAATCTTCGGTCCTCCTTCCTGGTTTTCCTGTGTTGAGTCGATTTCTTCTCCGAAAAATCCCACGTTCTCCTTCCTGCAGAGGTTGGCTAGACAACGATTTGTGCTGGTGGCTATGTTGTAAAATGGCTCTCTACACCGAGCCAGGGGACGATTCCTGAGACGATGATCCTAGACGACTTCTCCTTAAACGATTTGATCAGCTGCTGGTACTGTAGAAGCAAATCTTCCGACTGGGTTCGCTGTAAATCGTTGGATCCGACGTTGATGACGTATATTGTATTAGCAGGGGCCAGCTTCGATACTTCGTCAACTGCAGTAACTACGTGTGTGTGTGTATGAGTCTGTTCAGCGGAATGTGTGTATGCATAATTGTGTGGGTTTATATGCAGCCATAACAGTTAACCCTCCGAACTATTACTAAGCTATGATGGGAGGGAAGGACCCTCCATATAATACAGAGCATGTCGGCATTATCCAGACTCCTACATTGACCCAGGCCACACACACACACACACACACAAACCGGAAGCTAAATTTAGATACCCGTAATCCTCATATTACTGTAGATCTTACCAATACTGCATAAAGTCGTCTAAGGATAACCAAAATAACTTAAAATCATGTAATGTAATAGCATGTAATGCTAAAAGTGTTAAACTATAAATGGGAAGCATGAATGGACACGGAAACACACGCACACACACGACAAGCTGGGTTAAAAACAAAATAGTTCATCTGACGTTTGTAATGTTGTGTGAACTAGAAATGAGTGTTTTACTTTGTCTCTGCAATGTTTGAAGCATCTATATTATTTTGTTTCGTATTCACCTTTTCAGCCTACTATACAGTATAACCTCACCAGGACACTACATTTTGTAATTTGTCGGTTAACAAATAAGGTAAAGCGTCTTATACTCAGCAAGCTACTATGGCGCGATATCAGTGTGGTTCAAACAGACTACCTATTCAAAAAAGTATGGTAAAGGCATGCATAAATAATACTTCTTTCTTCGGTATATTTTGCTTGTCATTCGACCATTCTACTAAGCTGGGAATACACTGTGGAAGTCATAAGGGATAATTTAGACAATTTTATCATATATATTTACACACAACCTTCCTGATCTCCATAATATTGTCTAATCAATGTTAGCCACAATATAATTAAGAAAACACATAAATAATCGTAGCTGGAATGTTTTTATTGGAAAGTTCCCGAGAGCTATAGACTATTGAATATTTTTGCTCAGGAAGCCCACTCTTTATATCTTGTGTTATATATTTGAAATTTACATATTTGTATTGCATATACAGTATATATATATACTGTATATGCTTGATCTGAAATACACGGTCAATGATGCAAATACAAATTGAAAGGCCTTTGTATATTAAGATCCCTAGTGACGTAAAGGATCCCCACCCATATTAATTGTCTAAAGTAATGCAATAGGTAAGTTGATACTACTATATATACTACTACACTGAAGGTAGGGTATTTTTGTATTATTTTTTTATAGCCGGGGTTAATCCTAGCTCATGTAACACATGGAGGTGTGGTGGAGTGGTCATGCCACTGGACTGGTAATCCAATGGACCCGGGTTCAAATCCCGATATGTCAATGGGAAGATATTATTGGGATTGAATTTGTGCTGTACCTAGTATCAGTGCATTACCACAAAGCTCACCGAAATGCCAAAAAGATACCCTCATTGTTCCCTGATTAAATAACACTGTATGAATATTCCCATATTCAAAATATGATACAGGGGGACAATGCCTAGTGAGTTCACTGCTCAATAGGTGGCGTTCTGAGAGTGAGGTCTGAGTCTGGAGGGTGAGACGGTGAAGCACTTGAACAAAGCAACCAGCCGCTTCAGAGATGGAGCTGCTTCGATCCATGATGGATGCTTCACATGTCTCACTCCCCAGACTGGAACAAGACCTCACAGGCTTCACCGTGTTGAGCGGTGGAATGTACAGGCTCTCAGCCTATGCCCGAGAGGGAGTAGTTGGAATATAGAAAAAAACAAAAAAATACATTAACACAGTATTTACATGAACGTTGGTACTGTACCTCAATAGCAAATAATTATAAAGGGCTGTAACATGTAGACGTATGCCAGTGTAGAGGACAACCATTTCAAACCTACTAAGGATATTACCATTACAATACTGTGATTCACTGGCTTTATGTAATAAAACCCAATGTACACTCGGATACCATAGTCTCCAGCCCACTCATGCGAATTTGTGGACCCCCTATGTTTAGCAATTAATGCTATGTGGACTGATTTTGGGATAGAACTTGTTTTTCAATAAATAGTA
Source organism: Paralithodes platypus (assembly GCA_032716605.1). NCBI lineage: Eukaryota > Metazoa > Arthropoda > Malacostraca > Decapoda > Lithodidae > Paralithodes > Paralithodes platypus. The sequence goes on along the minus strand of CM064529.1, from coordinate 26,876,904 downwards.
TAATTAGTTTTGTAGTTGATATATAGACATTTATATTCATAAATCCATTTCCAGAGATATACTTTCATAATTAGAAATAGGTAAAGTCCACGAATATTTATGAGTGTGCTAGAGACTATGGTATCCGGGTGTACATACTATTACAAACTTTAGCAGATATTATAACCTTGTTCAAATAATGTGGTTTGTTACTGCTGATTAAATACCATTGGAAGAGGGGATTTACTCTTTTTTACAATACAATGCATATATCATTGGACATGGCTTAATCGGACAAAGTGTTTACGGTCATTTTTTAATATTGGGTTATATTGTACACATTATAATAAGCCTTTCCAGTTTTGCGACATAATATTCATTATTCGTGTTCCTACAACATTTTGGAGTCGTTAAAATGAAAAACATTGCACTCTAAAAGCTTCTGTTTATCCGATGTATGTCATTCGAAGAAGAATTATGTCTACTGTTAAACCTTATGTGAATTCCTTCTGTATCAGCGACGTCCTTTTTACTTATTGCTGGCTACTATTAAACGATATTATTCAGTTTAGCCTTTTTTACACACATCCTTCCTAAGCTGCACAAAATCGTCCAAATATAGCTAGAATAAAGAAGAAGTAGCCGGTACAGAAGGGGATAATCCAATGTATAACATTCGAAGAAGTATTATTTCCTCATTTATGTTTCGGTAAGAATAAGTCCTTGAGCGAATGCTGTAACGTCTGTACGGTTTCCAGGGGGGGGGGGGGGGGGGGGGGGGCTTTGTAAGAGTGATAGCCAATCTGTGCTGCTGCGGTAGAGCCATTCCGAGTGAAATACAAGTAAGCCAGCAACAAATGGAAAGCTGGGGTTGAATCATTTTTCTCCATGTGTGCGTAATGGACTATTCAGAAAGACTTGGACCTTGATGTTGCTCAGGAGGATATTCATACCGGATATTTACATAGATATGGTAGTGAACATCTGAAATACTGTTTAGCCATCTTTTAAACATTTCGGTGTTTGTATATTAGCTGTATAGACTCCTAATCATCAATTCACCCTTCCAGTCACAGGATGCGTTTTGCGCCCTTTCTGGGATACTTACAAGCCTTCGTGACCATTAGGGGTGTTTAGAAACCTTTAGCTTAGTTACTTCAACCTCTGCAGTTGTCCTTGAGTGATCTGTGGGCAGAAAACTAATTTTGGTTTGTTTAGTTTGCAAGTTTTACATTTTAATTTAAAGAGGTAATTATGAGATTGAGATGACTCTATTTCTGAATGCTAAACGGCAACCCCAGAGTACTAATGATAGCGGAAGGGTTATTATGATAAGTCAGTTACCTGGATAGAATCAGCAAATCAAGTATGAATTACATCAACATAAGTACGATTTATGACGTACTAGTGAGCCACGGACAGAACAAACAAAATACAGCCAAACATATAGTTGCGGTCAATAATTATCTATATTTTGAAGCAACGACATATGTAAAGGAACCTCTGAAATCAAAATATATCAGGTAGATAATAGATAGTTTTAGTTCAGCCCCAGACAACTTAGAAGAAGTATGAAATAAACAAGGGCACTTAAGAATGGACTAGATGATAGGCTATATCTGCAACAACGGTACGCTAATTTCAACCCCTCGAACTATTAAGCCGGTGAACAAAAACACTTAAACCCTCCAGAGTTAATCTCCTAGATAACGGGGTATCAATTAACTGGGTTTTAGTGCACTTCTACAAAGGCTTGCCGATGACGGCAAAGCCTACTCACAAAAGAAGTACTTTACGTTAATAAAATGCTCTTAAGTAATAACTATGCTTGAATAAATTATAATAAGATTTAATAAAGGAGTATATTCTTACGTTAACTTTAGTGTGAGTCTGTACTCAACACTAACCTCTACAATGCTCTATGAAAGCACTGGAAGTCTAGTCCTACAACAATCAGGTATGGAATCTTCTGAAAACGTCTGATGCTCTAAGATGCTCGTTAATATAGAACAAAAATAAATGCAGGGGCAGGACACCAAAGCGTGTATCTTAAATACACCAATAAGTAGGATACATATATACAACAAGGGAGTGCAACAACTCTGTGACAGCACTAATAATAACCACTCAAAAACAGTACTTCCTTAGCCAACGTAACAGCCAAACTGGGTTGTGCACCATGCATCAACCTAGGCTAAAATAAGGCGTGAATAATTCCTAAAGCATACACAATTAAAGTTAATAAACACAATGCTGTCTTTCTCACTAATAAAGTCTAGCAGTGGCATAAAAGGTACTAGGAAACTAGGCAGAGCGCAAGTATGCTCGTAGCCTACTGTCTCCCCTTGAACAGATTTCCCTTATGTTACGTTAAGTGACTTGGAGGCTCTCTTGGTAAGTCCAGATCTCAAGTATCTGGTCTTAACCTGGCGCTCCACAAAGGTCAACAAAATGAGGTAGCAAGCATACAGGTAAGTGTAGGCAAAAGCCCTTCACCTGTATACTGCTACACTCGCAAAGGAAAATATGCACAAGGGGTTACAGGCTAGCTAGCTTCGTCGATGTTGTACAGGCTCTGACTTGCCACATACATAACTCAGACAACGACCAAAGATACCTTCCACTGTCTAGCATTAAATAATAAGGAAGAACAGCTCAATAATTAGAAGCACCCCAACACTAGGCTACCATAGGACTATGACTCTACTAATCCCTAACGCTTGTGCAAACATAAATGTGAGAGCTGGTGCTGGTAATACGACTGGCCGACTATGGAAGTCGTATGCAGAACCAGAAGGGATAAGTAATTGAATAAAGATGGAAATATGAAAAAGAAGAAGTTCAGAGAGAGAGAAAGTAGTAAAGGGGGTTATATGGGGGACAGATTGCAAAGGACATGTAGGACCAAGCACGCTGTGCCAAGTTCTGAGGAGACACGAGGGCAGGAGCCCGCACCTCCTTACCAGGACAGCGGCCTTCAATCACAGACGACAACGTCATGAGGAGGGCTCGCCGGCCAATCACGAGCGGGTGGCCCCGCCTAAGAAAGGAATGCGCACGTACATACACACGCACACACTACCACCCCGCTCTCGCCTCTCTCTCTCCTTAGAACTTCACACAATGCATCTTATATTCTATCAATGATATAAAATACTTCCAAGTGTCACAGACAAGAATAAAGATCACCACTGATCTGTCTGTGACAACATGAACTCTATGAAAGAAAGAACATCATTCTACGATTATTGTAGCCCATTTCACTGCCCTGGCGAGCGCCAGCGAGTTACGAGTGCATTCTGGCAAGCTGGCCAGCGTAACACCCCGCCCAAGATGTGGGACGTTTCAGCCTCAGGTGAACTCCACATCTGACCAGACAGAATGCCCACCAACCCCGCATCACCCAGCTACTCTCCCAAGTTGTGAAAACAAGGCACGATCACAAACATAAAACACTGCATTATAAAACAAAATATCTTCACAACACTTCCCCAAAATAATAGCATCATAATAATTATATCACGCTCAAACAGCAAACTTCACCAAGCCTAGCCTACTAAGACAACAACTCAGAGTGTCTTTTTTTTTTTTTTTTTTTTTTTTTTTTTAAGAGACAATGAACGGAGGAAGGAAAAACACAGATAAAACAAAAAGGTCCATGTACCTAAAGGCATCCTCCATTCATAAAATGTTTGTAACAACTGGATTTAAACATTTGTAGATTGTAAGTTTGTGGAAAGCAATTCGAGGGAAGTGAATTCCAAAGAGTAGTAGCTCTGGGGATAAATGAATTCTGATAAGCAGAAGTTCTGCATTGTGGAGGAGAAAGTGTAAATCATGGGCGCTCTCAGGCCCTAGTTCTACGGGGAAAGATGTGGAGAGGCGGCACAATTGAAGCAAGTTCCTTGGAACAATTGCTGTGAAAATATCTGTAGAATAATGCAAGGGATGCAACGTTTCTTCGTATGGATAATGTAGGAAGGTCCTGTGTGATTGCAGGGTTATTGATTAATCTAATAGCTTTATTTTGAATTTTGTCCAACTGCCTCAATGCAACCACTCCACTTCCACCCCACAGAGGTGAACAGTAATCCATCTGAGAACGCACATGACTTTTATATATCACGGCCAACTGCTCGTCAGTGAAGAATTCTCGAACTCTGTACAGGAGTCCCAGCTTTTTAGAGGCATTCTTAGCAATGCTTCTAAAATAATGTGTCCAGCTCAAGTTAGTAGTAAATGTTACACCGAGAATGTCAATACTAGGGGAAGTGGGAATATTTACATCATTAAAAAATATATGGGAGTCAGTGAGATTCTGTCGGTTAGAAAATTGAATGTACTTGGTTTTCTGTGCATTAAAGGAAACTAGATTCTTTTGTCCCCATCCATTAAGTCTTAGATGCTTGCTGTGATATACTGCACTTATATACTATCAAAAAGAAAGAGTATTTATGTGAGTTTTATATATTTTTTAATAGTGTTTTTGGCGGTGTTGCACTACAGGGGCAAGCCTAGTTTTTCTCCACTCTCAAACAACCACTAACTAAACGGCGAGGGTTCTCCTTCAAACATACCCTCCCGTGACAAACAATCAGCCAGAACATTATTGGTGCCCTTAATGGGCCACACATCTAACTTGTGTTCCGGCAGCAAAACAACACCTGACACTGATAAACTGCCCAGTTCATCACAAGACTGGCACTTCCCTTCGCTCTTTCCGGCAACGGGGCCTGCCAATAACCTTTCACTAGTTCTACCTTAGTGATAAACGAGGCAGCCCCGATGCGGTCTATGAGGTCGTCAACTCTAGGTAATAGATAGGCGTCTGTCAGGGATAATGCTTCCACACTATTACAATCAACACACACACTGATCTTGCCACTTAACTCCGGTTGCAAAGTTACTGGCAACGACCACTCACGATATCCTTTATCCCTCAGACCCTTTTTCCACATGTCGTCTAGCTCTGCTTTCACGACAGGCTGTTGAGCAGGATTTATACGGTAGGGAGTTAACTTGAGCCTTGCACTGTCTCCAGCCTCCATGTCGGATTCTACCCCGTACATCAGGCCTGGAGAAGCAACAAACATGCGGACGTACTGCCACAGCCTAGTAAACAACTTCTCTTGGCGCTCAGGAACAAGAGGTTGCAACTTATCTCGAAGAACAGCATGCCTAGTGCCCTCGCACAACCCAGCCGAGACCGTAGTTTTTACACTATAGTCTCCCTCCTTCTCCACCTTTGTCCCTAGGACAGCCAGGTCATGAGAGGGACAATCTGTTCCACCTGTGCAGTCACTCCCATAGTTCATAATTGCTAAGGCTTCCCTGCCGATACCGTACATGCGCACCCCCGCATTCCTTGCGACTACATCTGCCTGCGCAGCATCACCGCCTTCAGCGACATGGCCAGATACAGTCGGTCTATGGTAGGGCTGTTGCATTTTACTAAGGCAGTATTGGGAGGCTATGCGACAGCCGGGCACATCCACTCCACAGCCAACCTCACCAATCTGCTCAATGTCCTGATTCTGACCACCACCCTTGGCAGCCATGGGTCGACCCTGACCTGACAACCATGCCAAAGCCTCGTTGCCCACCTTGAACCACTGAAACAACGAGGCCAACAGTTTACTAACACTCAAGTGACCTGCCGGCGGAACCTCGTGCACCGCATGAGTTGTGAGGCCTGGGTGCTCGGCACAAACAGCGGGGTATGAACCGAGCAGGTGCTGGAGCGCTGCACACTGCTGCTCAGGCAGGTGCTCTAGAGCTTCCAGAGCCACCTGACTCGTGTCCCCCGCCCACTGCTGCACCGAGACATGACAATCCCAACTCTTCTCCACCAGTGCCCCACTTCCCCCCTCTCCTTCTCCACCTTGGCCGCTGCAGACCAACACAGGGACAGTAGGCTGCTCAGGTGGTTGCCTCACAAACTCCTCTAACAGGTTCACCTGACATGCTTCCCCGTCCTCGAGTTCAATAGCCCCGTTCCCACAACTCTCAAGACCTGGATCTTCTGCTTGCAACTGACATATATCCGAGGGTGCCAACTTATCTAAGTGCTCCTGAAGCAACTTGTGGCCACCCCCAATACTAGGTTGCTCAAGCCTTGCCTGCTTCGCCTGGGAACGTTTCTGTCGCGGAGTGCTATCACGCCCAACCATGTCACTAGGGGGGACAGGTTCTGGGGCCACTCCGGAGCTCATCATTGGGTCAAGTACCGAGTCCCCAAGGAGTGTCGCTGGATCCAAACTCTCAACCCGATCAGCCTCGACTTTCTCCTTCCGACCCTTCCTCCGCTGGCCTAGAACTTGGGTACTAGGCTGTGACACCTGAGCGGACTGAGATCTCTCAAGCCCCTCCCTACTCGTGTCGGCCGCCCTATCGGCAACGACTAAGGGTGGAACCTCGGAAGTGGGCACCGCAAAGTCATTGCCGAGAAGGAGGTCGACACCCTCAACTGACAATTTCTCCACCACACCCACATCCAACTCCCGTGTCACACCGTCCACCTCAAGCTCCATTCTAACCAGCGGGTAAGACCGCGTAGCATTGATACATTGATCCACCACAACCCGAGACACGTTAATAGGCTTGCCAGTGAAATTCTTGACTAGTGTCTGGGAAGCACCCGTATCACGCAGCAACTCAAGCCTATGCTACACACCAGCCCACCTCACAGTGCCGTGCCCCCTATTACCACAAAAAACATCACGGACGGGTGACGAGCCCTCCTGCTGCTTCGCAACCGACCGTTTACCCCGGGCAAACGCAGACCTCAAAGAAACGGCGATGTTGCTCACTAGTGACACCACTGCTGTAGGACGTGCGCTCGGACATGAGCGCGCAATATGCCCCTTCTCCAGACACTTGAAACACTCCACTTCGCTCTTGGACTTCCTCTGAGGTGAGGAAGGGCCCTGGCCTTTCTTAAACGGGAAGGGTTTCGACTTGGGTTCATAATTATTGGCAACAGTACTCTTAAATGGATAATTATTTGGTTCATTAATTCGGGGGGGGGGGGGTGGAGTGGTACGCCCCTGGTTACCTGCCTCAGCTCTCTGTGGAGACCCGCACCCACGAATCAATGACACCCTAAGGTCAGCCAGATCAGCTGCCTTCTGCAGAGTTTTCGGTTGCTTTTCTTTAAGGTCAAGAGTCAAGTCACTGCCAGTACATTTGAAAAATTGTTCCAGCAATACTAATTGTTTTACTGAATCAAAAGTATTTGCCTTCTCCGATCTTAACCAATTTTCAAATGCATCTGACAGCTCTCTAGCGTGTTCCTGGAAAGTACTCTCCTTTCTTTTTGGAACCGCCCTAAACTTCAGCCTATAGGTCTCTGGCTGTAGCTCATACGCCCTCAGGACAGCCTCTTTCAACAACTCGCAATTCACACAGGAATCTAGGGGCAAAGCATCGTACGCCTTGAGTGCTTTCCCCGTCAATCGTGAAGAAACAAGGGCTGCCCACATCTCGTCGGGCCATTGGTGCTCCTGGCACTTTTTCTCGAACCGGAGAAAACATTCTGTAACTCCTAACTCATCAAACACTGGAACCAACTTAAGTAGATGCGACAGGGACTGGTCATGGGCTCAACCCCCCTGGGCGACCCGGTTCCTCGTCACCTCTAAACGAGTTTTCTCTAGGTCAACATCGGCACAATACCTTTCAGACTCAAACTTAAGCTCAGCCTCTCGCTGCTGTTGCTGCTGTCTGAGCTCAGCCTCTCTAAGCTTGAGCTCCTTCTCATACTTATACTTGCGCTCAGAATCTCGCTCACGCTGCTCTAGCTCAGCCTGTCGCTCCTGCTGCTTAAGTTTGGCGAGCTCGAGCTGAAACAACATCTCGGCAGACAAACCTTGAGAAGGGGGTGCTACTATCGGGGATCCACCCCGTGAATCACCTAGAGGCATACCCAACCGCCAGCGGGCAGCGGCCTGCGGGAACGTACCCGGCTCCGGAGCCTGAGGGGGCGCCATGATAGGAGTCGAGTGGAATAGGGGCTGCGACGAAGGTGCCCCAGCTCCCGCTCCACCCGAACCCCCATGCACCCCACCCAGCACACAGGCAACCAGCTCACTTCTCGACAAACCGCTAGTACCGGGAAATCCTAAGACCGTGGCAACACACTGCAGTCCGTACCGGTCTAGCCCCGACACACGATCTGTTGACACAGGTTCCTCCAAAAATATCCGAGCATCCTCCTCATTGTTCACCACCCGAATGCCGCTTAACAACTCCACCTTCTCCACCTCCTCGCCTGCCTCTCACACTGTGCCCTCACTATGCTCAGACCCATCCAGTGACATGATGGAGTCAACAACAAAAAATATCAGTCAAAACAAAAGTAGCCAAACTTTCGCGCAGCTTTATTCACCAAAAAATATTCGAAAATGTTCTTGAGTGCAATACTAGGCACCAATAACTCCAACAAGTTCTATATATCCTCAAAAACAATGTCTGCTACCAACAATGCGAGAAATAAATTCAACGCCAAATGGCAATAAGATTTCTCCAAAAAAAAAAATGCAAAATTCAGTTCACTATATTCTGGTCTAAGGTCACCACTTGTTATGACAACTAGGACATGATACTAGGCAAGGTCGCCATTTGTTACGACCGGCACTACGAAATAAACAAGGACACTTAAGAATGGACTAGATGATAGGCTATATCTGCAACAGCAGTACGCTAATTCCAAACCCTCGAACTATTAAGCCGGTGAACAAAAACACTAAAACCCTCCAGAGTTAATCTCCTGGATAACGGGGTATCAATTAACTGGGTTTTAGTGCACTTCTACAAAGGCTTGCCGATGACGGCAAAGCCTACTCACAAAAGGAGTACTTTACGTTAATAAAATGCTCTTTAGTAATAAAAATGCTTGAATAAACTATAATAAGATTTAATAAAGGAGTATATGCTTATGTTAACTTTAGTGTGAGTCTGTACTCAACACTAACCTCTACAATGCTCTATGAAAGCACTGGAAGTCTAGTCCTACAGCAATCAGGTATAGAATCTTCTGAAAACGTCTGATGCTCTAAGATGCTTGTTAATATAGAACAGAAATAAATGCAGGGGCAGGACACCAAAGCGTGCATCTTAAATACACCAATAAGTAGGATACATATATACAACAAGGGAGTGCAACAACTCTGTGACAGCACTAATAATAACCACTCAAAAACAGTACTTCCTTAGCCAACGTAACAGCCAAACTGGGTTGTGCACTATGCATCAACCTAGGCTAAAATAAGGCGTGAATAATTCCTAAAGCATACACAATTAAAGTTAATAAACACAATGCTGTCTTTCTCAGTAATAAAGTCTAGCAGTGGCATAAAAGGTACTTGGAAACTAGGCAGAGCGCAAGCATGCTCGTAGCCTACTGTGACTGTCTCCCCTTGAACAGATTTCCCTTATGTTACGTTAAGTGACTTGGAGGCTCTCTTGGTAAGTCCAGATCTCAAGTATCTGGTCTTACCCTGGCGCTCCACAAAGGTCAACAAAATGAGGTAGCAAGCATACAGGTAAGTGCAGGCAAAAGCCCTTCACCTGTATACTGCTACACTCGCAAAGGAAAATAATTATGTACAAGGGGTTACAGGCTAGCTAGCTTCGTCGATGTTGTACAGGCTCTGACATGCCACACACATAACTCAGACAACGACCAAAGATACCTTCCACTGTCTAGCATTAAATAATAAGGAAGAACAGCTCAATAATTAGAAGCACCCCAACACTAGGCTACCATAGGACTATGACTCTACTAATCCCTAATGCTAGTGCAAACATAAATGTGAGAGCTGGTGCTGGTAATACGACTAGCCGACTATGGAAGTCGTATGCAGAACCAGAAGGGATAAGTAATTGAATAAAGATGGAAGTATGAAAAAGAAGAAGTTCAGAGAGAGAGAAAGTAGTAAAGGGGGTTATATGGGGGACAGATTGGAAAGGACATGTAGGACCAAGCACGCTGTGCCAAGCTCTGAGGAGACGCGGTCACATGAGGGCAGGAGCCTGCACCTCCTTACCAGGACAGCGGCCTCCAATCACAGACGACCACATCATGAGGAGGGCCCGCCGGCCAATCACGAGCGGGTGGCCCCGCCTAACAAAGGAATGCGCACGTACATACACACGCACACACTACCACGCCGCTCTCGCCTCTCTCTCTCCTTAGAACTTCACACAATGCATCTTATATTCTATCAATGATATAAAATACTTCCATGTGTCACAGACAAGAATAAAGATTACCACTGATCTGTCTGTGACAACATGAACTCTATTAAAGAAAGAACATCGTTCTACGATTATTGTAGCCCATTTCACTGCCCTGGCAAGCGCCAGCGAGTTACGAGTGCATTCTGGCAAGCTGGCCAGAGTAACACGTGTCATCATTCACAACCACGTCTGTACAATATGACCAGATATTTATAACATTACTAGCAAGCCATTGATTTCGGGGGCTGATGAGTGATTGGTGCTTCTGAATGTTTGTGCGCTTGCTTTTCGTGGGCTGACGTTTATATGTGTTCTTCTCCTGTCACCTCTTTGTCCTTTCTCGTGTCTCTTGCTGATCCTCCCTAGCCCTTGTGGGAGTAAGGGCTGGCTACTGACTGACTGACTAGCAAGCTTGCAATAATAATATACTAGAACTCAATAATAAATAAAAACATAATTTGAGGAGCACCACGTTCTTGACAACATTTCACAGATAGTTTGTTCAGGTTATTGACCTGAATAAGCTGTCTGCGAAACGTTGTCAATAAAGTGCTCTTCTATAAATTGTGTTTTTCTTCATTCTGTAATTTTTGTGTAATTAATTCTTACAGAATATTTAATACATACAAATATTCCCGCCACATGCCAAGCACACACATGAAACACACATACACACAAATACACATTAGAAATCACAGAAATTCGGAGTTCCTGCATGAGATTGGAAACGTTTTGTAAACACCCACGATCACGAATAAGGGATTCACATAAATCATGGTATTATAAAATAAAACACAAACGTTTGTATTCTTAAACTATTCTTTCCCTTCTCAGCGTTTGATACCGAACGAATACTGTGGGAATGAGTGTTGTTTACAGAGATTACACGGATTAGCATTTCCATTTCTAATGGTAACGTCAATGCGCAAGTTATTTCGTCATTTAACGGCTGTTCAAAGCGAAACAAATGTTAAAGAATATGACCCACAGTACACCCAATGCAATTATCCCTGGTTTTACGGTCCTGTATAGTACGTCGTACCTTCACAACTATACATTAAGAGGGGATTTCCAATTGAGGGATATTTTTCTGGACCCCTTTCTTCATCATGTTTAGCCCCATTATTTTTTTAGATTTTAAAACGTTCTCCCCGTTAGTTTGGCGATTCTAAGAACGTTCGCCCCATTTCTGACGAATTTAAGACATTGTGTGGCACTTATGTGTCGTGTTTTCATGGTGAGCGATATCGAGCCAGCAATTTAAGAGGAACTGGCTTTTGGCCGGCACATTTTTCTACCGAAAAAACATACATATTTATCTAGAAAGGGGCTCAAGGGTGTGTGATTTTAAGCTTGATGGAGGTCTACGGAATAAACTATCTAATTGTATTACATTTTTTCTTAAGACTATTTTATGATACCATTGCAAAACTTTGAACAGTTGTACTTCCAACCATCCAAATAGTAAAAATAAAATGTCAATTATCCCTTTAATCAAAATAGATCTGATATTAATATAATCATCCAATAATAGTCAAACTATGATAAACGAATACGTCATGGCGTACTGAAAGCGTTAAATAATATCAATACTATACAATCATTTAGAATAATTCTCCGACCACAACTGCTTGACTTCAACTCAAACCTCTCCCTTTCCTCCATCTCCTCCCACATGTTGTAGCCAACATCAAAGCAGAGATTCTGTAGTAGGAGAGACTGGACATCATATTCCTTTATACGCTATGTTGGTGCCTATTGTGTGCTCATTTCAATTAGGCGACACATCTTGATCACCAACCTATGTAACTCAAAGACGACTAGAGTAATCGAGCTAATATGTCTACTATTTGGGAAGAGTCAGCCAGGAAATAGATGTGGCACTTTGCAGCCCGTTTGCTCTAGCCCTTTTTGCATTATAGGAGTTAGCAGTTACGATGTTTGGCCCACTTATAATGAATGGGCTATAGTTATCAAACATCGTGATTGCATTATATTTCTTATCAAGGAGAGTGTATATCCAAAGACCAAACTATGAATCTTGTATTAATATTACTGAATATTTAATATGCTATTCGAGACAATATCACTAGTGTCATCAAGATGACGGAGGTTGGCCGTCCTCTACATCAAATAAACCCTTCACTCAAAAACTTAAACAGATTTTACTTAATTAAAATATTGCCTTTACGAGTCCTTCAATGTTTTTACCAGCACAGAACATTTTTATGTCATGAGATGATTAATCGTAACTTTTATCTTCATATTACTAATTGACGGATTGATCTACCAATAAATGTTTTCAGTGTATATATTTTCAGTCTCCCTACACCATATGAGTATAAATTCAATATGCTTGAATTCGAAGTGAAGGTGATCAATGTAGAAAAGGTAATTTAGTTTTTCAGGTTCACAAATATATTGCATATAGCATAGTGAGCCTGATGCATATGCTGTATAAACGCCAGTGTCACACAAGCACCTTTTCAGGGAATTTTCCCCCGACAATTGTGGTCTTGCATCTTTTTAAGTAAAGTTATGTATCATTTCAGTCTCTTAAAAACATATACATTCAGTCTTGCTGTCGATTCCAATGCTAATATACTCTCTTAAAATCATCATATTTCATATTCAGTCTTGTTGTCGATTCCAAGAAATGTATGTATTATTAAGTCTCTTGAAATCATATACATTCAGTCTAGCTGTTTACTTCACTGCGAAAATACCATGAATCTAGTGGGGGTAAAAAATTGCTTAATACTAAATGGACGGCAAAAAGTGTTCATGTGACACCGCCAACGAGCATCAGAATGTCGCTACCTGGAAATACGTAATAGTTTTTGTACCTTACCAAGTTGCCTTGACAACTGTGTGTATAAAATGAAAACCAGTCCCAAAACGAACTATCTAAGATATTTTCTGGACTCCCTTTCCCTCGTGCTTAGCCCCATTATTTTAGCGATCTTTTTACGTTTACCCAATTAGTTTGGCCATTGTCATACTTTTCATTTAATTTCTTTGTCAGTTTTAAGACCTTTCGTGCCATTTAGGTGTCGATTTTTCCCTGTGGAACGAGAGCGAGCCTGTAAATTACGAGGAAACCGTCTTCGACCGAGAGATGTACACTTGTTTTTGTTTTTGTTTCTAATCGGAGGTTTTGTTTGCTTTAAGCTTGATGGAGTTCTAGGAAGCAAACTAAATACAAAAAAATAAAGAGTCCGTACTAATCATTGAATAGGCTTTATGGAACAACGCATCCTAACGTAAGACCTCTAAATTCTGTTTGGCTTCCGTATCTTATTACTATATGTTCGTAAAAGACAAACAATATGATAGAGAAGTTAACTGTTTTGCCTTCTCAGTAACATGTGTACACTCCAATACGAACCTTCGAACAACAAAATGAACATCTAAAGAGTAAAATTTGGCAAAGATTAATGGGAAGATTTGATTCAGTTGATGATATCTTCGAACACTTATGGGGATATTTCCACTTGAAGGATTTGTTTTGTGTACCCCTTTCTCCTTCATGCTTAGCCCCATTAGTTTGGCGATGTTAAGAACTTTTGCCTCATTTCTACCATTGTTAAGACCTTTCGTGCCATTTAGGTGTAACAAATTTCCAGGCGAGTGATAGTGAACCCATAATTTTAGAAGAATATCCTACCGAAAATTGTACACATTTATCTTGAAAGGGGGTCTAGGGAGTGTAATTTTATAGTGATAAGGGTCTAGGGAACAAATTAAAACCCTCCCCTTAAGGCCACAAGTGTTCCCCAAGCTGCCTGGCCGAACAGCCCCAAGGCCCCGAGCAAGGCCAAGGCCATAACCGAGCGCCCCCATAGAACCCTCCCTGTCGACCATAATAAAGCCTGGGTGACCGAAGCCGCTCCATGGCGGGGAGCTGAGGAGGGTGCGGAAACGCCCGGGAAACCAAAGCCCCACCCAGGGCCCTGTGCCCCTCGGCAATTATGAAGAGAAAATTGAGGGGCAAAGGAAAAATGTGACGCTTTGGCTTCCAATCTTGGTAGATTGGGAGGTCAATCCACGGACGAGACGCCGTCACTTGAGATCTAGAAAATATATAAGTAAAAGGAACAGTCAGAATAAGCTATGGGTATGGCAGAGATCGCTCAGGTCTCACTCTGATAGACCAGCCCATCACCACTTGTGATGGCCACAACAAGTGTTATCCTAGAGTGTTCAGTTGTCCCAATAAGTTGTATTCCTCGTTGTGATTTTCTGTATGAAAGTAACATTTGTATGAACGAATTGCGAGTGTGGTTTCCTTTAATTATCAGTTGACTAGTTAGATGAGTTACCGGTACCCTCTGCATAATAAACTATCAATTATGTTCATTATACTTTCAAGTATAAGATAACAGAGTAACATAACTTATTTGGTAAACTATACATACATCCAATACCACACACATAAGACTGTAATTCAAATATTAGCTAATATACGTAACTCAAACATGCATTACTCTATGTCAATATAAGTAATTGTGCAATTATAGCTTACTTGGTAATTATCAACTACATAACATATATTATTAGTTCATCATTTATACCCCCCCCCTCTCCCTTTCTCTCTCTCTATCTCTCTTACCAGTGCCTTCAACTTTGCTATTCTTCCAAATTCATATTCAAGGTGTATTGCCATAATATAATAATATTTACTTAAAATTAAACACAAACACAGATAACAAGGCATAGTCTGCTGAGCAGGACCTCTTTTTTCCACTATATTCTTTATCTGGGGTTCTACTATTTATATTATAATTAAGTCCTATCCACCTCACTTGAATCGCTTGGTTTATGTGGTCAGTATGCAAATGTCTAGGTATATCTCTCTCTCTTTTCTCTCTCTGATTCGTAAGGTTCATGCAGTCAGTGTATCAATGTTTATGTAAATTCCTCTCTCTCTCTCTCTCCACGTAGTCTGGGGGAAGAATAGAGGAATCAACGACCTTGAAATTGGAAGAATCAAGGAGATTCTTGGCCAATTTTTGAGTTAACTTGCCTCATTGCCTACTAAGCTGGGGGGTCATTTTGGAGAACACGAACAGATAGGAATGGAGACCGTTGAGTTTTTTTTTATTACTACTCCCTCTCGGGCATAGACTGGGAGCCTGTACATCCAACCGCCAGTGAGGTCTTGTTCCAGTCTAGGAAGGGGAGGCTATGCACGCAGCCGGATCCCATGCCTTGGCCCCGCCCGCTGCCGGATCCCATGCCTTGTACAAATATTATATTAGATTAACCTAACTTAACTTAACCTAACCTAACCTAACCCTAATATAATATAATATAATATAACATACACAAATAACAAAATAAAAATATAAAATACACTCGATCCAAGTGGGATCGAACGATGGATTATCAGTGTGAGGGGCGAGAGCTCTACCTAGTGAGCTACGGAGCGACTTGGCAGTAATGGTTTGAAGGCTATACTTAAACGCGGTTTGGCAGGGGGGCGGGGCCAAGGCATGGGATCCGCCTGCATATATGGCCTTCCCTAGGAAGTGAGATATGTGAAGCACTTGGAACTCCACTCACGGATGGTAGCAGCCCCATCTCTGAAGCTACTTCGCCTTTTGCGCTTCACTGTCTTACCCCCTAGACTCGGAGCCTCACTCTCAGAACGCCACCTATTGAGCAGTTAACTCAGTAGGCATTGCTCCCCTGTAGCATATTTTGAATATAGGAATATTCAAACAGTACTATATAATCGGGGAACAATGAGGGTATTCTTTTGGCATTTCGGTGGGCTTTGTGGTAATGCACTGATACTAGGTACAGCACAAATTCCATACCAATAATATCTTCCCATTGATACATCGGGTTACAGGGATCGGCCAACCTCCGCCATTTTGGTGCCTCTGCTCATAATATATTAATTGTACACTCAATTATCTACAGTCCCTTACCCCCTAGGATTAAGATATTCCCCACATGCCTCCTGCGTGCCATAAAAGGCGACTAAAGAGGTTGGGTCGGGGGGTTTGCGACCCATCACCCATGAAAAATACATACTGCAACGACAAACGAATGAACATCCTCGAGTCTGGACGGACCTAATTTTGATGAACTTTGACCTACCATGGACAGTCTAAAGATTGCGACTTGGAATGTAAGAGGCTTGAATGATAAAACAAAAGAGAGATAAGTCCTGGAAGTGTTAGCAAATGCAAGGCTGGATGTAAGGGGGAATGACTGAGACCAAATGGAGGGATACATGTGTGAGAGAGTGGAAGTGTGTGCTGGAGGGAGTGAGGTAGCGAAAGAAGGTGCATGTTTGTTGTAAATAACAAATGGAAGGAGTGTGTAAGAGACTATGGGTCTGTGGTTGCAATGACTGTGTGGGTGAGAATGAAAGTAGGAATACAAACGTGGGTGATTGTGTGTGTGTATATGCTCCGACTGAGGATAAAACTGTATGATAGAAAGAGGAGTTCTGAGTGAATGTTGAGGCATGCCTGGATAAGTTTGGCAAGAGCGAAATAATATTTCTGATTGGGGATATGAATGGGAAGGTGGGCGATAATAAAGTTGATGGAGTGGTGGGAGGGTAGGGTGTGGTAGTGCACTTGTGGACGTTTTATTTGTGAGGAGGAGGCTGTGGATAGCCAATACCTTCTTCCGACACAGAATGATACATAGGGGAGGTGTGGTGGAGTGGTCATGCCACTGGATTGGTAATCCAATGGACCCGGGTTCAAATCCCGATATGTCAATGGGAAGATATTATTGGGATTGAATTTGTGCTGTACCTAGTATCATTGCATTACCACAAAGCCCACCGAAATGCCAAAAAAATACCCTCATTGTTCCCTGATTAAATAACACTGTATGAATATTCCCATATTCAAAATATGTTACAGGGGGACAATGCCTAGTGAGTTCACTGCTCAATAGGTGGCGTTCTGAGAGTGAGGGTCTGAGTCTGGAGGGTGAGACGGTGAAGCACTTGAGCGAAGCAACCAGCCGCTTCAGAGATGGAGCTGCTTTGAGCCATGATGGATGCTTCACATGTCTCACTCCCCAGGCTGGAACAAGACCTCACGGGCTTCACCGTGTTGAGCGGTGGAATGTACAGGCTCTCAGCCTATGCCCGAGAGGGAGTAGTTGGAATATAGAAAAAAAAAAAAAAAAAAAAAGGTACACATGGAAAAAGGCGTGGAGGAGGAGGAATGGGACAGTGGAGGAACGAAAGGCACTGATTGATTATATATGTGTGGATGAACGAATTACAAATTATGTGCTGGATTCTAGGGTGTATAGGGGTATTGGGGGGTGGTCTGTCTGACCACTATGTAGTATTAGCTAAAATTAGGATATAAAAGAAGTGGGTGAGGAGAGCTGGAGGGAGGTGAGAGAAAGGTGGAGTGGCGAAGAGAGTGGAGAGGTTGCAGGAGGAAGAGATAAGGGAAGAGTTCAAAAGAGCAGTAGAGAGACGATTAGTAGGTTTGACCTGGAGGGTATGGAGGAAGTGGAGGAGATGAGCAAAGTGTTAACCCGGGAGTTGCTGGGAGACTCTTAAGAGTTCCCCCGGCGGACTGCGGGGAGACTCTTAAGAGCAGAGCTTTTGAACGCGTACCAAAACCGCGCGTTTATAGCCAGGCGGCTGAAAATTGGTGTGGGTATAGTACTACATGTCAACTCTCGACACCACCCCGCCAAACGCTTGTCCCGCACTCATGCAAACACCACCGCGCCAGTAACCACGCACTAGTCATGGAGCCCACACGTCCCTCAAGCTCGCTCCCTGATGACACAACCAGCCCTCCTTCTGGTGGTGTTAGCCGCCGTGGAAGGCAGAGGGTGGCTGCTAAAGACCCTAGCTACCAGTACGACACGCCCTACAGCTCGGAGGACGAAACACCTGCACCCAAAGCACGAAAACCACGTGCAAGCACGAGAAAGGTGCAGAGGTCATTGGTGTTTCGGGACACTGCCATCACGACCCAGGCCACTGCAACAACCACTACCACCACCACTGCCACCCCTGCCACCCCTGCCACCGGTACCAGCGACGCAGGAGGCTGCCCTAGGGCTGCAGAACCTGCGGGGGCAGGAAAAATTAAAGGCAC
The DNA here is from genome assembly GCA_032716605.1 of Paralithodes platypus. NCBI lineage: Eukaryota > Metazoa > Arthropoda > Malacostraca > Decapoda > Lithodidae > Paralithodes > Paralithodes platypus. The sequence goes on along the minus strand of CM064529.1, from coordinate 26,858,587 downwards.
GGGCGTAGGGAAGAGAACCCGTACGCCAGCCACAGTGCCCCTACCACCACCACCACCACCAGCCGCCCCTGGCCCGGCTGCCCCTGCCGCCCCTGCTGCCCCTGCCGCCCTTGCTGCCCCTGCTGCCCCTGCCCCTGCCCAAGGAAAAGGGAAGGGGAAGGGGAAAGGGAGAGGGAAAGTGACTGCTGGCCCTGCTGGCCCTAGTGTCCCTGCCGGCCCTGCTGCCCCTGTTGCCCCTTGCTGCCCCTGCCGCCCCTGCCGCCCCTGCCGCCCCTGCCCAAGGAACAGAGAGAAGGGCGACAGGCACCACCATCATCTTGCCATCAAGGCCACGCACCACTGCTGCCCCTGCCGCCGCCCCTGCCACCGCCTCTGCTGTCCCTGTCCATAAGACTCCCGCACGTGCAAAAGTGACCCGGAAAACTCTGACACCATCAAAGTATGCCGCCCTGCTGTTTGATGGTGATTCGCAGGACATTGGCAGCCCGGGTTTCGACGACGAAGCCCTAGCACGGGACCAAGGGTGGGGGGATTTGGGAGTGGACAGTGGGAGTGAGTCCGACGTCGGTGACGAGAATGAGGAAGGGCATCGTCTGTCAAGTGAAGAGGAGGGTGATGATGATGCAGTGCTGTATCGCGACCATGGAAGCGATATTTCAGACGATGAAGGCGACGCAGACGACATTCCGATCCCTGGGCTGCCTTCGTTCGATTGGTCTGACGGGGTCAATTTTGTACCTGACGTGCCCCAGTTCAATCCTGGGACGTCAGGAACAACTGACGACTGGCCCTGTGACGATCAAGCGAACGAAAGCGACTTCTTCCTCGCTTTTTTCGATATGGAGGTAATGACGTACATCGTTTGCCCAAACAAACGCCTACTACAGGTGGGTGTTTGGCAGATTGGACGTCCTTTCTCCAAAAGCGAGAATACGAGGCTGGGTGGATACGACTGTGGAAGAATTTATGACGTTCTTTGCCTTGTTGTTCCTCATGCCTCTGATCAAGAAGCATGTGTTGCAACACTATTGGAAGCACGACCCTCTCATCGCCACCCCAACTTTCAATAAGTTCATGACTCGTGACAGATTTTTGTTGATGCTAAGATTTATGCACTTTGCAGACAACGAAAATCCTAACAGGATTGACAGGATATGGAAAGTTCGGGATGTGTTCACCATGTTGTTGGAGAGGTATAGGAAATACTTTTACCCCTTCCTCAATTTGGTGATTGATGAGTCGCTCGTGCTCTTCAAAGGACGTCTTGTTTTCAAGCAGTATATCCCCTTGAAAAGGCATAGGTTCGGAATCAAGCTCTTCGTTTTGTGTGACTGCGAAACTGGAATAGTGCTTGACATGATCGTGTACACAGGCACTGACATTGACATACCGAAAGCCGCTGCCAATGCCCCCATGGGCATGTCAGGTGCCATCGTCAGGAAAATGTTGGCACCTTACCTGGGCAAAGGCCACATCATCTACACTGACAACTGGTATACTTCTCCTGCTCTCTGCCAGTTTCATCATGACAACCAAACGGGGTCATGTGGGACTGTCAGAAAGACAAGAAAGTGTATGCCAAAGTTCACAGGTAATGTCATTCCTCTCACAGATGCCTCCTCAAGTGACACACCTTCAGAAGACGACCTGGCCCAGGAACACCGCGAGAGGCATGTGCAAAGAAGGCGACGAAAGGGGCAGAAATTCAAAGCAGCTCGAGAAGTGTGGGAAACTGATAGCCCTGAAGTGGAAGGATAAGCGAGACGTCCACCTGCTTTCCACCGTCCACACAGGTGCCCAGATGGATTCTGGCAAAATCCACTACCGAACCAGGAAGACCATCTACAAGCCCGACATGGTAGTGGACTACACTAAGAACATGCGCCTGGTGGACAAGTCTGACTGTCAGCTGTCAGGCGTTGAGTGTCTGAGGAAGACTGTGAAAGTGGTATCACAAGCTCTTCCTCCACCTAGTTGATATCACGATGCTCAACGCCTACAACTTTGTGGTTGGTGAAGAAAGGATATGTCCCCAAACCAGAAGCTGAAATTCTGGGATGTTCGTGTACCAACGTCGCCATACCAACTCCTGGAGAAGTATGGCACCACCACTCACAGACGTACGGCATGGCGTGGGGATACACGTTCCTGACCGCATCCAGCTGGGTGTCGAAAGACACTACCCAATCAACACTGAGATGCTTGGCACTCGTCGCAAGCAGTCGCAGTGGCACTTTGCACCCTGCGCACCAGTGTCAGGAAACCCATTTGGTCACCAAACAGTCACCTGACAATGTGCGCCGAGTGCACAGTTCACTCTGCCTGCGCGAGTGCCAAGTGCAATCTCGGTGTTGATTGAGTAGTGTCTTTCGACACCCAGCTGGATGCGGTCAGGAACGTGATCCCCACGCCATGCCGTACGTCTGTGAGTGGTGGTGCCATACTTCTCCCTGAGTTGGTATGCGACGTTGTACACCCACTCTCAGAATTTCAGCTTCTGGTATTGGTACATATCCTTCTGCACCACCCACAAGTTGTAGGCGTTGCGCATCGTGATATCAACTAGGTGGAGGAAGAGCTTGTGATACCTACTTCCACAAGTCTTCCTCAGACACTCACCGCCTTACAGCTGACAGTCAGCCTTGTCCACCAGGCGCATGTTCCTTAGTGTCGTCCACTTACCATGTCGGGCTTGTTAGATTGTCCTTCTGGTTCGGTATTGGTTTGTGCCAGAAGCCAGCTGGGCACGTGTGTGGACGGTGGAAAGCAGGTGGACGGCTCGCTTATCCTTCCACTTCAGGGCTATCAGTTTCCCACACTTCTCGAGCTGCTTGAATGTTTCTGCCCCTTTCGTCGCCTTCTTCGCACCTGCCTCTCGCGTTGTTCCTGGGCCAGTCAGCGTCCCTTCTGAAGGTGTGTCACTTGAGGAGGCATCTGGGAGAGGAATGACATTACCTGTGAACTTTGGCATACACTTTCTTGTCTTTCTGACACTCCCACATGACCCCGTTTGGTTTTGTCATGAAGAAACTGGCGAAGATCAGGAGACTTATACCAGTTGTCAGTGTAGATGATGTGGCCTTTGCCCAGGTAAGGTGCCAACAGTTTCCTGACGATGGCACCTGACATGCCCATAGGGTCATTGGCAGCGGGCTTTCGGGTATTCCAATGTCAGTGCCTGTTACACGATCATGTCAAGCACTATTCCAGTTTTCGCAGTCACGTACAAAACGAAGAGCTTGATTCCGAACCTCAATGCCTTTTTCAAGGGGGATATACTGCTTGAAAACAAGACGTCCGTTTGAAGAGCACGGTCGACTCATCAATCACCAAATTGAGGCAGGGGTAAAAGTATTTCCTATACCTCTCCAACAACATGGTGAACACCTCCCGAACTTTCCATATCCTTTCAATCCTGTTAGGATTTTCGTTGTCTGCAAAAAGTGCAGAAATACTTAGCTCAACAAAAATCTGTCACGAGTCAATGAACTTATTGAAAGGTTGGGGTGGCGATGAGAGGGTCGTGCTTCCAATAGTGTGTGCCAACACATGCTTCTTGCTCAGAGGCATGAGGAACAACAAGGCAAAGAACGTCATAAATTCTTCCACAGTCGTATGCACCCAGCCTCGTATTCTCGCTTTTGGAGAAAGGACTTCCAATCTGCCAAACACCCACCTGTAGTAGGCGTTTGTTTGGGCAACGATGTACGTTCGTTACCTCCAATATCGAAAAAAGCGAGGAACAAGTCGCTTTCGTTCGCATTGATCGTCATAAAGAAAAAAGAAAAAAAAGGCCAGTCGTCAGTTGTTCCTGACGTCCCAGGATTGACTTGGGGCACGTCAGGTACAAAATTGACCCCGTCAGACCACTCGAACGAACGCATCCCAGGGATCGGAATGTCCGTCTGCGTCGCCTTCATCTTCCTGACAATATCGCTTCCATGGTCGCGATACAGCACTTCATCAATCATTCCCCTCCTCTTTCACTTGTACAGACGATGCCCTTCCTCATTCTCGTCACCGACGTCGGACTCACTCCCACTGTCCCCTCCCCATCCCCCCCACCCTTGGTCCCGTGCTAGGTCTTCGTCGGCGAAACCCGGGCTGCCATTTTCCCTTCGAATCACCATCAAACAGCAGGGCGGCATACGTTGATGGTGTCAGAGTTTTTCCGGTTCACTTTTGTCAGCGTGGCGGGAGTCTTATGGACAGGGACATGCAGAGGCGGTGGCAGGCGGCGGCAGGGGCGGCGGCGGCAGGGGCGGCGGCGGCAGGGGCAGCAGTGGGTGCGTGGCCGTGATGGCAAGATGATGGTGGTGCCTGTCGCCCTTCTCTGCTGTTTTCCCTTGGGCAGGGGCGGCAGGGGCGGCAGGGGCAGCAGGGGCGGCACCAGGGGCAGCAGGGCCGGCAGGGACACTAGGGCCAGCAGCTGGGCCAGCATTCCCAGTCGCTTTCCCTCTCCCTTTCCCCTTCCCCTTCCCTTTTCCTTGGGCAGGGGCGGCATGGTCGGCAGGGGCAGCAGGGCTGCAGGGGCGGCAGGGGCGGCAGGGGCAGCAGGGGCGGCAGGGGCCGCCGGGCCAGGGGCGACTGGTGGTGGTGGTGGTGGTAGGGGACACTGTGGCTGGCGTACGGTTTTCTCTTCCCTACGCCGGTGCCTTTACTTTTTTCCTGCGCCCCGCAGGTTCTGCAGCCCTAGGGCAGCCTCCTGCGTCCGCCTGTACCGGTGGCAGGGGTGGCAGGGGTGGCAGTGGTGTTGGTAGTGGTTGTTGCAGTGGCCGTGGTTCGTGATTGCAGTGTTCCCGGAACACCAATGACCCTCTGGCACTTTCCTCGTGCTTGCACAGGGTTGTTCGTGCTTTGGGTGCAGGTGTTTCGTCCTCCGAGCTGTAGGGCGTGTCCGTACTGGTAGCTATGGTCTTTAGGCCGCCACCCTCTGCGCTCCACGGCGGCTAACACCACCAGAAGGAGGGCTGTGTTGTCCCATCATGAGCGAGCTTGAGGGACGTGTGGGCTCCATGACTAGTGCGTGAGTTACTGAGCGCTGTGTTGCTTGCATGAGTGGCGGGACAAGCGTTTGGCCGTTGTGGTGTCGAGAGTTGACATGTAGTACTATACCCACACCATTTTTCAGCCGCCTGGCTATAAACGCGCGGTTTTGGTACGCGTTCAAAAGCTCTGCTCTTAAGATTGCTCCCCGCAGTCCGCCGGGGGAACTCTTAAGAGTCTCCAGTCAGCTCCCGTGTTACACGTTGCTCATCTCCCTCCACTTCCTCCTACCCTCCAGGTCCAACTACTAATCGTCTGCTCTACTGGCTCTTTTGAACTCTTCCCTTATCCTTCCTCCTGCACCCCAATCCCCCCCCCCCCCCCCCCCCCACCCCCCCCCCCCCCCCCCCCCCCCCCCCCCCCCCCCCCCCCCCCCCCCCCCCCCCCCCCCCCCCCCCCCCCCCCCCCCCCCCCACCCCCCCCCCCCCCCCCCCCCCCCCCCCCCCCCCCCCCCCCCCCCCCCCCCCCCCCCCCCCCCCCCCCCCCCCCCCCCCCCCCCCCCCCCCCCCCCCCCCCCCCCCCCCCCCCCCCCCCCCCCCACCCCCCCCCCACCCCCCCCCCCCCCCCCCTCTCCTCTCTCGCCTGACTCCTACTCTTCTCTCCCTTCCCCTCCGCTCTCCTCAATCTCCACTCTTTTATATCCTAATTTTAGCTAAACTACATAGTGGGTCAGACAGACACCCCCCAATACCCCTATACACGCCTAAGAATCCAGCCATAATTTGAATTCTTTTTCATCCCCACATTATTAACTATATATCATCCGTGCCTTTCGTTCCTCCCTGTCCCTTCCTCCTCTCTCCAACGCCTTTTTCCATGTTTAAACCTTTTGTTTTTTTTTTTTTTTTTCTATATCGCACCTACTCCCTCTCGGCATAGCCTGAGAGCCTGTACATTCCACCGCTCACCCACGTGGAAGCCGAGGTCTACTGTTCCAGAGCCTGGGGAGTGAGACATGTGAAGCATCCATCTGGCTAAAAGGCAGCTCCCATCTCTGAATCGGCTGGTGCTTCGCTCAAGTCTTCCCGTCCTCACCCTCCCACTCAGACCCTCACTCTCAGAACGCCACCTAGTAGGCAGTGAACTCCCTAGTCATTGTCCCCCTGTAACATATTTTGGAATATGGGAATCTTCATACAGTGTTATTTTAATATCAGGGCCAATGAGGTATTTTTGGCTATTCACGGTGGGCTTTTGTGGTTGCATTGATCCTAGGTACAGCAAAATCTCCCAATAATATCTTCCTTGACATATCGGGATTTGAACCCGTCCATTGGATTACATCCAGTGCATGACCCCTCCACCACACCTCCCCTTCGTATACAGTCTGTGGTCGAAGGAAAGTAATTGGCTATCCACATCCTCCTCCTCACAAATAAAAACGTCCACAAGTGCACTACCACACCCTACTCCTCCTCACCACTCCATCACTTTATTATCGCCCACCTCCCATTCTATCCCCAATCAGAAATATTTTTTTGCTCTTGCCAAACTTATCCAGGCATGCCGTCACTTCACTCAGAACTCCTCTTCTATCATACAGTTTTATCCTCAGTCGGCGCATATACACACCCACAATCACCCACTTTGTAATTCTACTTTCATTCTCACCCACACAGTCCTTGCAACCACAGACCCATCGCTCTTACCACTCCTTCCATTGTTATTTCCAACAAACATGCACCTTCTTTCGCTCCTCACTCCCTAGCCTCACACACTTCACTCTCTCACACACTGTATCCCTCCTTGGTCTCGTCATTTCCCCTTACATCCAGCCTTGCATTTTTAGCTAACACTTCCAGGACTTATCTCTCTTTTGTTTTATCATTCAGCCTCTACCTTCACTTCCGCATCTTAGACTGTCCATGTAGGTCAAAGTTCCAATCAAAATTAGGTCCGTCCAGACTCGAGGATGTTTCATTCTCTTGTCGTTGCAGTATGTATTTTGTCATGGGTGATGGGTCGCAAACCCCCCCGACCCAACCTCTTTAATCGCCTTTTATGGCCCGCAGGCGGCATTGGGAATATCTTAATCCCTAGGGGGTAAGGGACTGTCGATTCATTGAGTGTACAATTACATTATTATGAGCAAAGGCACCAAAATGGCGGAGTTTGGCCGATCCCTGTACCCCGATGGATCCATGGGAAGATCTTATTGTTATGAATTTGTGCTGTACCTAGTATCAGTGCATTACCACAAAGCCCACCGAAATGCCAAAAGAATCCCCTCATTGTCCCCGATTATATAGTACTGTTTGATATTCCATATTCAAAATATTCTACAGGTGAGCCATGCCTACTGAGTTAACTGCTCAATAGGTGCGTTCTGACGCGTGAGGCTCCGAGTCTAGGGGTATGACGATGACTCGCAAACAGGCGAAGTAGCTTCATATACATGGGGCTGCTACCATCCGTGAGTGGGAGTTCCAAGTGCTTCACATATCTCACTTCCTAGGGAAGGCCATTATATGCAGGCGGATCCCATGCCGTTGCCCCACCCCCCTGCCCAACGCGTTTAAGTATAGCCTTCAAACCTTACTGGGCAATCCGCTCCGTAGCTCCTATGTAGAGCTCCGCCACCGCACACACTGATAATCCATCGTTCGATCCCCTTGGATCGAGTGTATTTTAATATTTTATTTTGTTATTTGGTGTATGTTATATTATACGTATATTATATTAGGGTTAGGTTAGGTTAGTTAAGTTTAAGTTAGGTTAATCTAATATAATATTTGTACCAGGCATGGGATCCGGCAGCGGGCGGTGCCAGGCATGGGATCCGGCTTGCGTGGCATAGCCCGCCCTTTCCTATACTCGGAAACAAGACCTCACGGGCGGTTGGGATGATAACATGCTCCCAGTCTATCCCGAGAGTGGAGTAGTAATAAGAAAAACCTCAACAGTCAATCCATTCCTATCTGTTCGTGTTCTCCAAAATGACCCCCCAGCTTAGTAGGCAATGAGGCAAGTTCACTCAACCTTGGCCAAGATCTCCTTGATTCTTCCATTTCAATTCGTTGATTCCTCTATTCTTCCCCAGACTACGTGAGAGAGAGAGAGAGAGGATTTACATATACATTGATACACTGACTGCATTACAAAAACAAAACAACAAAGAAGGGGGGCAACAAAACAAAAAAAACAGGAACCTTGCGAATCAGAGAGAGAAAAGAGAGAGAGAATACCTAGACATTTGCATAACTGACCACATAAACCAAGCGATTCAGTTAGTGGCTTAGTTACTTATTATCATAATAATCTACGCAACCCCAGATAACGAATCTAGTGGAAAAAAAGAGGTCCGCGCAGCAGACATAATGCCTTGTTATCGTGTTTGTTTTCATTTTAATTAAATTTATTAATATTATGGCACCTACACCTTGAATATGAATTGGACAAATAGCAAAGTTGAAGGCCTGTAGAGAGATAGAGAGAGACACGGGAGAGGGGGGGGGGGGGTATAACTGATGACAATAATATCTGTTCATGTCTTTTGATAATTACCAAGTAGCTATAGTGCACATTTACTTATATTGACATAGAGTAATGCATGTTGAGTTCGTGATATAGCTAATATTTGATTACAGTCTTATGTTGTGGTATTGGATGTCTGTATAGCTTTACCAAAAAGTTTGTTACCTCGTTATCTTATACTATGAAAGTATAATGCCATATTGATAGTTTATTTTGCAGAGGGTACCGGTAACTCCTCTAACTAGTCACTGAAAATTAAAGGAAACCACACCTCGCACATTCGTTCATACAAATGTTACTTTCATACAGAAAATCACAACGAGGTACAACTTATTGGGACAACTGACACATCTAGATACACTTGTGTTTCCTCCAAGTCGGTCTGGGCTGGCCTTCAGAGTGAGACCTGAGCGATGCTCTGCTACCCATATCTTATTCTGACTGTTCCTTTTTATCTTAGATATTTTCTAGATCTCAAGTGACTCGTCCTCGTCCGTGGCTTGACCTCCCCACTCTACCAAGATTGGAAGCCAAAGCGTCCACATTTTTTCCTTGCCCCTCAACTGCTCTTCACAAATTTGCCGAGGTGCACAGTCCCTGGGTGTGCTTTGGTTTCCGGCGTTGTTCCGCACCCTCCTCATCGGCTCCCCTCCATGGAGTGGCTTACGAGTCCACCCAGGCTTTATGTATGGTCGCCAGGAGCTCTGTTTCTATGGGGGCGCTCGGTTATTGTTGCCTTGCTTCGGGCCTTGGGGCTTTCGCCCAGGCAGGCTTGGGAACACTTGTGGCCTTAGGGGAGGGTTTTAATTGTTCCCTAGACCCTTAATCACATATAAAATTACCGCCCTAGACCCCCCCTTTCAAGATAAATGTGGACAATTTTCGTAGGTAATATTCTTCGAATATTATGGGTTCACTATCACTCTCCTGGAAATTTGTTACACCTAAAATGCACGAAAGGTCTTAACCATGGGAAAATGAGGTCAAAGTTCTTAACATCGCCAAACTAATGGGTCTAAGCATTAGGAGAAAGGGTAGAACAAAACAAACCTTCCAGTGAAATCTCCCCATAAGTGTTCGAAGATATCATCAACTGAATCAAATCTTCCATTAATCTTTGCCAAATTTTTACATCTTTAGATGTTCATTTTGTGTTCGAGGTTCGTATTGGAGTGTACACATGTTTACTGAGAAGCAAAAACATTTAACTTCTCTATCATATTGTTTGTCTTTTAGGCTGAACATATATAATAAGATACGGAAGCCCAAACAGAATTTAGAGGTCTTACGTTGGATGCGATTTTTCCATAAAAGCCTAGTCAATGATTAGTTACGGACTCGTATTTTTTTGTAATTTAGTTTGCTTCCTTCGAACTCCATCAAGACTAAAGCCAACATAACTCCGATTAGAACAAAACAAAAACCAGTGTACATCTCTTCGGTCCGAAGACTGTTTCCTCGTAATTTACGGCTCGCTCCGTTCCACAGTGACAAATCGACACCTAAAATTGCACGAAGGTCGTAAAAACTGACAAGAAATAAATGAAAAGTATGACACTGGCCAAACAATTGGGTTTAACGTAAAAAGATCGCTAAAATTACTGGGCTAAGCACGATGAAAGGAGTCCAGAATATCTTAGATTAGTTCGTTTTGGGACTGGTTTTCATTTAATACACACGTTGTCAAGGCAACTTGAGTAAGGTACAAAAACTATTACGTATTTCCAGTCGCGACTTCTATGCTCGTTGGCGGTGTCACATGAACACTTTTTGCCGTCCCTTAGTATTAAGCAATTTTTTTCCCCCACTAGAGTCATTGGTATTTTCGCAGTGCCGTAAACAGCTGACGATGTATATGATTTCAAGAGACTTAATAAATACATACATTTACTTTGGAATCGACAACAATACTGAATATGAATTGATGATTTTAGAGAGTATATTAGCATTGGAATACAGACGCAGGAACGTGATGTATATGGTTTTTAAGAGACTGAAATAATCCTAACTTATACTTAAAAAGATGCAAAGACCACACTTGGTCGGGCGGAATAACCTCCCTGAAAAGGTGCTTGTGTCGACACTGGCGTTTATACAGGCATATGCATCAGGCTCACTATGCTATATGCAATATATTATGGTGAACCTGAAACTAAATTACCTTTTCTACATTTATCACCTTCCCTTCGAATTCAAGCTATTGAAATTTATACTCATATGGTGTAGGGAGACTGAAAATATCTACACTGAAAACATTTATTGGTAGATATCAATCCGCAATAGTAATATGAAGAAAAGTTACGACTTACATCTCATGAACATAAAAGTGTTCTGTGCTGGTAAAAACATTGAAGGACTCGTAAAGGCAATATTTTAATTAAGTAAAATCTGTTTAAGTTTTTGAGTGAATGTTTGATTTGATGTAGAGAAGGCCACCTCCGTCATCTTTGATGACACTAGTGATATGTCTCGAATAGCATATTACATATTTCAGTAATATTAATACAATATTCATAGTTTGGTCTTTGATATACACCGCCTTGATAAGCAATATAATGCAATCACATATGTTGATCACTATAGCCCATTCCTTATAGTGGGCCAAACATCGTACTCGCTACTCCTATAATGCAAAAGGGCAGAGCAACGGGCTGCAAAGTGCCACATTCTATTTCCTGGCTGACTCTTCCCAAATAGAGACATATGCTCGATTAACTCTAGTCGTCTTGAGTTACATAGTTTGGTGCTCCAAGATGTGTCGCCTAAGTTGAATGAGCACACAATAGGCACCAACATAGCGTATAAAGGAATATGATGTCCGTCTCTCCTACTACAGAATCTGCTGCTTGATTTTGCTACAATATGTGGGAGGAGATGGAGGAATAGGGAGAGGTTTTGGAGTTGAAGTAAAGCAGTTGTGGTCGGAGAATTTCTCTAATTAATTGTATGTCATTGATATTATTTTAACGTTGTCAGTACGCCATGATTCGTTTATCATGTTTGACTATAGTTGGTGATTATATGAAATTCAGATCTATTTTGAATTAAAGGGATAATTGACATTTTATTTTTTACTATTTGGATGGTTGGGAATACAACTGTTCAAAGGTTTGCAATGGTATCATAAATAGTTCTTAAGAAAAAATGTAATACAATTATATAGTTTATTCCGTAGACCTCCATCAAGCTTCAAATCACAACCCCCTTGAGCCCTTTCTAGATACATTATGTATGTTTTTTTCGGTAGAAAAATGTGCCCGGCCAAAGCCAGTTCCTTCTTAAATTGCTTGCTCGATATCGCTCACCATGAAACACTACACATAAGTGCCCCACTTTAAATGTCTTAAATTCGTCGAATGGGGGCGGCGTTCTTAGAATCGCCAAACTCAACGTGAAACGTTTTAAGATCTAAAAAAATATGGGGCTAACCTGATGAAGAAGGGGTCGCAGAAAAATATCCCTCAAATATTGTAAATCCCCCTCTTATGGATAGTTGTGAAGGTACCGACGTACTATACGACTCGTTAAAACCATGGATACTTGCATTTGGGTATACTTTGGGTCATATTCTTTACTTTGTTTCGTCTTTGAACAGCCGGTTAATGCGAAATAACTAGCGCATTGACAGTACCATTAGAAATGGAACGGCTAAATCCGTGTAATCTCTGTAAACAACACTCATTCCCACAGTAGTTCGTTTCGTGTATCAAACGCTGAGAAGGTAAAGAAAAAAAAAAAATATATTTTAAGAAGTACAAACGTTTGTGTTTTATTTTATATACCCATGATTTCTGTGAATCCCTTATTCGTGATCGTGGGTGTCGTACAAAATGTTTTCCAATTCTCCTGCAGGAACTCCGGGGAGGGGGGGAATTTTCTAGTGATTTCTAATGTGTATTTTTGTTTATGTGTGTTTTTCGTGTGTGTTGCTGGCATGTGGCGAGGAAATATTTGTATTATTTTAATTCTTCGTAAGAATCTTAACAAAAATTACAGATGAAGAAAAACACAATTTAAGAAGAGCGCTTTATTGACAACCGTTTCGCAGACAGCTTATTCATGTCACATACCTGAACAAACTATCTGTTGAGATGTTGTTCAAGAACGTGGTGCTCCTCAAATTATGTTTTATTTTTATTGAGTTCTAGTATCATTATTATTGCAAGCTTGCAGTCATTTCAGTCATTTAGCCAGCCTTCCTCCACAAGGCTAGGAGGATCAGCAAGAGCACCGAGACAGGACAAAGAGGTGCAGGAGAAGACAAATGAAACGTCCCCCCACAAAGCAAGCGCACAACATTCAAGCGCCATCACTCATCAGCCCCCGAAATCAATGGCTTGCTAGTACTGATTATAAATATCTGGTCATATTGTACAGACGTGGTTGTGAATGATGACACGTGTTACGCTGGCCAGCTTGCCAGAATGACCCTCCGTAACTCGCTGGCGCTTAGCCAGGGCCAGTGAAATGGGCTACAATATCCGTAGAACGATGGTCTTTCTTTTATAGAGTTCATGTTGTCACAGAAACCCCCAGATCAAGTGGGTATCTTTTTATTCTTTTCTGTGACACATGGAAGTATTATTATATCATTGATAGAACTATAAGATGCATTGTGTGAAGTTCTAAGGGTAGAGAGAGCGCGAGAGGCGGCGTGGTATGTTGCGTGTGTGTGTACGTGCGCATTCCTTTGTTAGGCGTGGCCACCCGCTCGTGATTGGGCCGTCGGCCCTCTCATGATGTGGTCGTCTGTGATTGGAGGCCGCTGTCCTGGTAAGGAGGTGCAAGGCTCCTGCCCTCATTGACCGCGTCTCCTGCAGAGCTTGTCACAGCGTGCTTGGTCCTACATGTCCTTTGCCATCTGTCCCCCATATAACCCCTTGTACTACTTCTCTCTCCTCTGAACGTCTTCTTTTTTCATACTATCCAATCTTTATTCAATTACTTATCCCTTCTGGTTCTGCCTACGACTTCCATAGTCGGCCAGTCGTATTACCAGCACCAGCTCTCACATTTATGTTTTGCCACTAGCCTAGGTATTAGTAGAGTCATAAGTCATATGGTAGCCTAGGGTTGGGGTGCTTCTAATGATTGATCTGTTCTTCCTTATTATTTACTTCGAGACGATGGAAGGTATCTTTGGTCCGTTGTCTGAGTTATGTGTGTGGCAATGTCAGAGCCTGTACAACATCGACGACGCTAGCTAGCCTGTAACCCTTGTACATAATTCTTTTCCCTTTGCGAGTGTAGCAGTATACAGGTGAAGGGCTTTTGCCTACACTTACCTTTAATGCTTGCCTACCTCATTTTGTTGCCCTTTGTGGCGCCGCCAGGGTAAGACCAGAATACTTGAGATCTGGACTTACCAAGAGAGCCTCCAAGTCACTTAACGTAACATCAGGGAAATCTGTTCAAGGGGAGACATCACAGTAGGCTACGAGCATGCTTGCGCTCTGCCTAGTTTCCAAGTACCTTTTTATGCCACTGCTAGACCTTTATTACTGAGAAAGACCGCATTGTGTTTATTAACTTTAATTGTGTATGCTTTAGGACTTATTCACGCCTTATTTTAGCCTAGGGTTGATGCATAGTGCACAACCCAGTTTGGCTGTTACGTTTGGCTAAGGACGTACTGGTTTTGAGTGGTTATATTAGTGCTGTCCCCAGAAGTTTGTTGCACTCCCTTGGTGTTATATATGTATACTACTTATTAGGTGTATTTAAGATGCACGCTTTGGTGTCTTCCCCCTGCATTTTATTTCTGTTCTATATTAAACAGCATCTTAGAGGCTCATACGGTTTCAGAAGATTCTAGTACCTGCTTGCTGTAGGACTAGACTTCCAGTGCTTTCATAGAGCCTTGTAGGAGGGTTAGTGTTGAGTACAGACTCACACTAAAGTTAACGTCAGCATATACTCCTTTATTAAATCTTATTATAGTTTATGCAAGCATTGTTTTTACTAAAGAGCATTTTATTAACGTAAAGTAACTACCTTGTTGTGAGTATGCTTTGCCGTCATCGGCAAGCCTTTGTAGAAGTGCACCTAAACCCAGTTAATTGATAGCCCGTTATCCAGGGAGATTAACTCTGGAGGGTTTTAGTGTTTTTGTTCACCGGCTTAATAGTTCGAGGGTTTGGAATTATCGTACTGCTGTTTGCATGATATAGCCTATCATCTAATCCCATTCTTACGTGTCCCTTGTTTATTTCGTAGATTCGCCGGTCGTAACAAATGGCGACCTTGCCTAGATCATGTCCTAGTTGTCATAACAAGTGGTGACCTTAGACCAGAATATAGTGAACTGAGGTCTTGCATTTTTTTTTTTGGAGAAATCTTAATTCCATTTGGCGGTGAATTTATTTCTCGCCATTGTTGGTAGCAGACATTGTTTTTGAGGATATATAGAACTTGTTGGAGTTATTGGTGACCTAGTATTGCACTCAAGAACATTTTCGAATATTTTTTGGTTGAATAAAGCGGCGCGAAAGTTTGGCTACTTTTGTTTTGACTTGAGTATTTTTTGGCTGATTGACTCCAGCAATGTCACTGGATGGCCCCTGAGCATAGTGAGGGCACAAGTGTGAGAGGCAGGCGAGGAGGTGGAGAAGGTGATTAGTTGTTAAGCGGCATTCGGGTGGTGAACAATGCGGAGTGATGCTCGGATCCTGTTTGAGGAACCTGTGTCCAACAGATCGTTGTGTCGGGGCTAAAACCGTACGGACTGCAGTGTGTAGCCACGAGTCCTTAGGAATTTCCCGGTACTAAGCGGTTGATCGAGAAGTGGAGCTGGTTTCCTTTGTTGCTGGGTGGTGGGTGGTTTTGCCTGGGGGTTTTCGGGTGGAGCGTGAGCTGGGGCACCTTCGTCGCAGCCCGCCTATTCCACTCGACTCCTATCATGGCGCCCCGCTCAGGCTCCGGAGCCGGGTACGTTCCCAGCAGGCCGCTGCCCGCTGTCGGTTGGGTATGCCTCTAGGATTATCCCGGGGTGGAATCCCCCGATAGTATCACCCCTTCTCAAGGGTTTGTCTGCCGATATGTGGTTTCAGCTCGAGCTCGACAAACTTAAGCAGCAGGAGCGACAGGCTGAGCTAGAGCAGCTTGAGCGAGAATTCTGAGCGCAGCGTATAGTATGAGAAGGGAGCTCAAGCTTAGAAAGGCTGAGCTCGACAGCAGCAACAGCAGCGAGAGGCTGAGCTTAAGTTTGAGTCTGAAAGGTATTGTGCCGATATTGACCTAGAGAAACCTCGTGTAGAGGTTACGAGGACCCGGGTCGCCCAGTGGGGTGTGAGCCCATGACCAGTCCCCTGTCGCATCTACTTAAGTTGGTTCCAGTGTTTGATGAATTAGGAGTTACAGAATGTTTTCTCCGGTTCGAGAAAAAGTGCCAGGAGCACCAATGGCCCGACGAGAAGTGGGCAGCCCGTTGGTTTCCTTCACGATTGGACGGGGAAAGCACTCAAGGCGTATCGATGCTTTGCCCCTAGATTCCGTGGGTGAATTGCGAGTTTTTGAAAGAGGCTGTCCCTTAGGGCGTATGAGCTACAGCCAGAAGACCTATAGGCATGAAGATTTAGGGCGGTTCCCAAAAGAAAGGAGAGTACTTTTCCAGGAACACGCTAGAGAGCCTGTCATATGCATTTGAAAATTGGTTAAGATCGGAGAAGGCAAATACTTTTGATTCAGTAAAACATTATTAGTGTTGCTGGAACAATTTTTTCAAATGTACTGGCAGTGACTTGACTCTTGACCTTAAACCCTTTTGAGCACCCGCTAAGTTTAATATTTTTGTTCACCCCCAGTTCCAATCCATTTTCCCTTATTTTTTTGTTTTTGCTAAAATGGAACGACAAGGAGGAGAAAATGAAACAAAAAACAAAAAAAAATCACCTCTGACATTTTTTTTGGGGGGGGGGCCGGTGGGGGGTTGGGGGGGGGGAGCTTCAAATAATTTGTTGAGCCAAAATGGAAGAGAATGGTGAGAAATGAACACACAAATAAAAAAAAACTCATTTCGGTCATTTGGGGGGCGGGGGGGGGGGGTTTCAATAGTTCGTCTCCCCCGCATGACCACCCGCCCGGGAGCACTAGGGTAAAAACTGAGTATGGCATTGTACGGCATACATCCTAAGGAGTATCTCACATAAATCTCAAGCCTCTAGCTCCCATACGACCGGAGTAATGAAGGTTCAAAGTGGCGGTAAACTAGGGGTGTAAACTATCCCCACTAAGCCCACCACCACCAGCCGCGCGGCTGTCTCGGCCCGCTCACACCTACTGGCCCGGCTCCCCACACACTACGGTACCTCCCCCTCCTATTCTCCCGCCATTTCCTACCTTACGAGCCACGTAAGTGTTTTTTATATGCGGCACGCACGTGATGCGTCGCGGGGAGTGGGGGACCAAAGACTGCCACGCAACAGTGCGACAAGGGTCTCCGGGTTAAAGAAAGAAAACCGAAAACTCTGCAGAAGGCGGCTGAGCTGGCTGACCTTAGGTGTCATTGATTCGTGGGTGCGGGTCTGCACAGAGAGCTGAGGCAGGTAACCAGGGGTGTACCACTCCCCCCCCCGAGTTAATGGCAAAAATTATCCATTTAAGAGAACTGGTGGCAATTATGAACCCAAGGCGAAACCCTTCCCGTTAAAGAAAGGCCAGGGCCCTTCCT